>JAGDQP010009669.1:598-58236 GCA_022664845.1 Lepisma saccharinum
GTGTCAAAACATTTTTACGTTGATTTGACTTAGAGTGACGCGTGTTTTATTCAATAACGTATTGGGAGAAATCGTATTACATTCTACCAGGACATGTTTTCAAAAATTATGTGTAATATCTAACTTGAAAATGTAAAACATCCTTGTAAATAAAATGTGTAGTGGTTTATACGACTACGAGTTATGTATTATTCATTAATTTTCAGTTACAAACTCTCTAACACAGATACAGGAATAATTGAGGACATGGCCGGAAAAAGGGCACATAGCCCTATGCTTTAGCATTGTCTATGTGCCCTTCTTATGGCCATGTTCTCAATTTCTCTATGAAGGTTCGTCAACCAATGTTTGAAAAAAATATATTGTTTCTGAATATAAAGTATTAATAAGAAGCAACATTTTTAATGTTTACCAGCAGCTTTATTGTGACCTTGAGGCTTCTCGTTTCATTGATTAGTTTGTAGTCTGAAATGTATAGTGTTTGTGTATGTTTCCATTTATTTGTGCTACTGAAATGTAGCAAAAATTACATAGTCTGAAAAATTTAGCTTCCTGCATATTGCATATAGTTTACAGGTCTTCTACTTACATGTAAATATAAATGTGTATTTACTTACCTTACGCTTCATTTTTCTGTGATGTTCATTCCAACATTTCATTAGTAACGTCTGTTTCCTCAAAACTAAGATAGTTTTCTTTGGTTTTCTGTTACCGGTACCAATAAAGTAATAAGATTTTTATGCATTAAAGATTCAAGATAGAAGTGAGCAGATTTGCGTTTACCTATTCAATGTAAATTAGCATAATGTAACGTAATAAACATTATAATTTTAATATTATTGCTATTTTTTAAAAAATAATTACTTTTACGTTGAGATCCTTCAGTCAGTTTCTGAGGTTCTAAGGCACCCTTATAACTGTTTTCTTATATTGTAAATGCATCTTCCGATTAAACTTTTTCATTCCTGTAATAAGTTATGGATTCTGCGCTCATTCTCGGGCGGTTGCGGTTCTTGAAATATTTTAAATTAACGTCTCGTTGAATGATACCTCAGCTTACCAAATCGCAGTTTGTCAAGACAAATAAGTTATAAATTGTTTCACTTATTTGCCTTATTTCAATATTCGCATGTCTTATGTAAGTGCTCTGTGGAGAGCAGTTACGTTCCTGAATATACTTACATATGACACTAATTTATACACCGAAAAATGCTGGGCGGCGCTGGTTCAATAGTTAGAGCGCTCATCTCTGACGCTTGGGGTCGTCGGTTCAAACCCTGCATGTGCATTTGGGTTTTGTGGTGGACAAACACCATGTGCGTAGGTTTTCTCGGGGTTCTCCCGTTTCCTCTCACTTTCTTCATTCCACCGGCCTGAGCCAAAGTTGTCTAAAGGCATTAAAAATTTAATTCAACCGAAAAGTGTTAAAGAACTCCATAACAATTTTACTTACGTTAAATAATGTTGAAAGTTTTATTTATTGCTCACCTGAATTAAAAAAAATAAAAAAATCGGTTGATATTTTGAAACAGTTGAATGGTGAACAATATTTGAATATATTTTTAACTGCAAAATATGTTGAGTTTCGCAAAAGTTTGGAACTTTACGAACGAGAAATTGAAAATCCTTTGCTATTCCCGCATAAATATATGTACATGAGAGCTACAAGCGGGTACGTAACGAATCCTTGTTAAAAAAAAAAAAACTTCCTTGCGTATGGTAACTAAATGGACTTACTTATTTACATTATTAACATGTTTACAACAAGAATCGAACAACTCTTATTTGAGTCCTTCCGAATGCTGAGAAGTTGCTAGTACTTCTTAATCCCATCGGGGAAACAAATTTCGTTATCGCGTAAGCTTCATTGTGTTACTCTGGTTGTAATTAGCACAGAACAATAAATTAGGGCTCTACTTTTGTGTGTGTGTGTGTGGAGGGGAATAGAAAGACCAAGCGCCAAAATTATCTCGTCCGAAAGGGTTAATAAGGAACTTGTACTCAATAGAGTACAAGGCTGGGCTCTATATTTTAAGAAATGCAGATCACGACATGGGACCACATTCAGGTTCACTTTATGGTTAAAAAAATATGTAAAACTGAATTCAAAATTTTAAGGTCTTTAGGTAACTTTGGGCAAGGCCGTCAAAATATGTGAAATTTACAGGTGAGATGTAACATTTCCGATGTGTGAAGAAGTGTTGAAATGCAAGATATAACCAATTTTCGAGTCATAGAAGTGTGAAATGAGAGTGACGACTACTTCTTGTGCGTTGAGGGCAAGCACATGCAGTATGTTCTAAACGCGATGTACATCACGTATAATGAAATAATAATACCCGACTTGACTTTAACAAACCCCTTTTCAATCGCCTGAGGTTCTTTCCGTGATTTTGTCGAAAATCACATATCATTCATAACACAAAGTGCGCCATAAATATTCCTTCGCAGACGCCATGTTTATTATGTGTTGATCAACTCGAGTGTGTATTTAACGAAATGATAATGACACCGTTTCTCTCAACACTTTTTGGACTGCTGCTCGTTGGTAGGTGTTTATAGAGCTGCCTGAGTTAATTATTCGCAAGGAACTATATATGTGCTTCAGTAGCTGACGGAAGCTGCGGGCCATAAAGTAAAGTTTATCCCCACATTCTTACTGACGACACCGAGAAGACCACATTTAAGTGGCCAACGTGGCTGTAATTGACAAAAACTATCACACGTAATTATCCAATATGGTCTGAGAGATAGAATTGTACATATCAAATTATTATTTATGGTGCGAGAACATAATTATTGTTAATTACAGTCATGTTGGCGCGCAGATGTGATCATTTCCGTGCCGGCCAGTAAGAACATTTAGCCATGCTTGTCTTGATAAGCACGTGGTAGGTGTAACCTTGTTTCTCGGTTACTGCAACTACCATGAACATAGTTGCAATAACCCTTCCAAGGTTACATCTACCAAGTAGGATCAAGAAAATAGGTTAAATCAACCGATTTACTTATTTGCAGTAAATGATTAGCACAGTTAAAGTAACTTAGAAACTCGGTTGGCTTAACCCAGTAAGTTAATCGCTGCAACTGATTGCTAGGTTAAACTAACCGAATGCAGTTAGTTATCATAACCCTTCAAAACAACCTATCCGCAGGGTTAAATCAACCCACTGGATTTAACCTTTTCAGTTGGGTTGCCGTAACCTTGCACTTATTAAGCTCTATATTTACCAACTCACTCGGTTAGATCAACCTTTTTTTGGGTTACTAGTAACCTTTTATTTTTTTCCGTGTATGCACTGACATCTCCCACACACAAAGCATACTGATATACATAGATAGGAGAAGCTGTCCTAACCCTTCTATAAAAATAAGTTTGTACGATTGATTATATAGCTCACGTATTGACTTGCACAACTAGCTTGACGTCGTCACTCCATCTACATTAGGTCTACTTCTGTAATATAGCGTTTCATTATTTCGCATGTGCAGAGTGTATACATTTTTTCAGTCAGAGTGTGGGGATATAAGTGGAATTATAGTACCATCTGCATTGTGTCATTTCACATGTCTTGCTTGCAACAGATTCGGTACTCTACGCATCATAAAAACAATAACAATCACGTTATTTGAACTGCATTACACACTACAAAGAAAAACAATAGCTATTAGATCACATCGGAACTTTCACATTAAATCTCTTATTCATATTTCTTACGCATTTTAGTACCTTTTATGGCTATAGAAACGCAAAACGTAGCATTTGGATGCATTTCCAGTGTTCTATGGCAGAGGTAGATAAACTATTGTATAAATTTATACATTTCCCTTAAAAACTTTGGTTTATATCTTGATACCTGTAATAGTTTATTGTACCATCATGTATGATAATGTCTGCATCAAGTAATAATATGAATTCAATATGTTCTCTTTGTCTTTTAATCCATATGCGTAAAGCCGAATATTAAAGCACGCTAAATTGCCACGACAAGCATCGTGTTTAACTTCAAACTTTTTATGTACAAAAGCAAGGCATTCTCTGTCGGAAATGAAGTAGAAGGGCTGGCATTCATTCATGCTTTATTCTGAATGAAATGAAATGTGTTATTAACAAAATAAAATAAAATTATAACGTGTGTTTGCATGAAACACGTAATACTGAAAAAGGGTACAGAGTTTAAAAAACGTGATAAGAACTAAATTTGCAAGATATGAACTTTTTCCTAAAATTAGTATAATCTTCCACCGTCTGCCCTTCCTACTGCATAGATCTATGAAATACAAATAGACCAGTGCGAAAATTGTGCTTGGATCTAAATACACGCAACAGAAGCTCTTTTACTTAATTAAAGGTTAGATCTGCCACTGGATTCGGAGAATACTCCTGTTGTCGTCTATCAGAAACAGCACTATCCACAGAGGTGAGCAATAATGCAGTTTTCTTGTCCCAGCAATATCATGCACTTTATAATGCATTAGAAATCTTGAATGATAACTGTCTACATTATCTTCTTTGCCCTCAAAAGGTTTAAAATTCATCGCAGACATAGCCATTTTCTGTAACTGTAATTCTTTTTCCAACCTGTATCAATATACAATAAACACAATATCCATGTAGATTCTTGTTTATCTCGTCGGCAATTTGTTAGTGAAGTCATCTTACCAGTGTGATGTGCAAAGTTTACTTCCTAGCTACGAAGTGACCCGACACCATATTCACAGAAACATTTCAAAATGCTTTATTCATTAACCAAATTAGTATTTCTCATGCAAACAATCTTTTCATTTATTTCTTCTCAAAATCTACATACATAACCGGTATCATCATGCAGTAACTTCCCAATGGTTGTATGCAGAAATTCAGTTCATATAAATAGCAAAATCAGTTAATTATGTTCCACTATTCAATGATCACTATTGTTTCATCCCGCAAAATTCATAAACCAACACGTCAACTACAAGTTATAGTAAAGTTCATATTACCATATATACACCGTTAATATATTCCTTTAAATTACGAGTATATTTACGTGTTTTTTTTGTCCTGTATATTCAATATTGTTGCAAATATCCTACACCAAATGTAAAACGTTTGTACATAGTTTTATGAAGTTAAACAAATATGATAAACATAAAAAATAGGTATTGTAATTTTCAGATTCTTTTTAGCGACATTCCGTTTCCAATTTTCAAGGCGATTCGGCCTCTTCTTTGCATTTCTAGGCGATAGAGAAGAAATGCAAACTACTAAGTCAGGTTACACTTTAACTTTTTTAATAGCTAACCATATTAACATAGTTAAAGAAACATTAGCATTACACAGTGTATAACACAATAATAATCCACAGCAACAACAACGTACACTATTAGTTGTTATAGTCCTTGACTCCTTGTGCCAGACAAGTTGCTGGTATAAAATGGAGGGATCAGATGAAACTTTTAGCTCTTGTACACTGGTATGTATAGAGTACGAAAATACATTATGGACATTCCAAAAATTGTGGCTATCTAAGATGGCAGCCATTCAAAGTGACGACCGACGTTATTTACTTAAATGCAACATATATCGACTCTGAGTTATCCGATTTCTATCATTCTTCTTTTTAATGAAAGATCATTTCTTTGGCTACAATTTTATTTATGAGCATTATTTTCATAAATCTAATAGCTTTTCAGTTAAATGTAAAAAATGATTAATTTTAGCCTAAAATGTTTTCTTATTTAATATTTTACTTTGATACGACTGGCTTTTAGAGAAAACTATGTTCTTACATAAAGTATTGTTTGTAACTCAGGCTTTAATTTAAAGAAAAGATCAATTAAATCCGACAATTATAACCCGAGATATGGACAATTGTTTGAAAATGTATGCAATACGAGGTAACATTATGCAGGCACTAATGGCTTACAATTAGCCATTTTCGTCTCAAATAGACCCTATACTTAAAAGTTATCAACAATAACAAAAACAACAACAACAAAAAAACTTTATGGAAAAAGCAGCCCCTCGGCTGCCGGACTATCAGGCGTCGTAATGTTCACTGGTCTGGCAGATGACCTGCACCACAAACATCTCCAGATGCTCTTAACTTCTTTAACCGAGTCTCTCTTAGATAAGTTGAATTTACGCGGACATGGGGAAACTGGAAGTATTTTTTCACCCCATACTCACGTGTAAATCACACCCATCTCAAGAGAATATTGTGCAATATTTTGCGGTTTCCTACCCAAACATTCTCACTTCTTTTTTCAATATTCTTCTCTTCCTTCCTTTCTCTATCTCTCTCTGGTATCGTTGAAGTGTATAAGCATTCAAGGGAGAAGGGGAGTCAGAGTCAGGAAGAGGGAAAAGATATTACCATCTTTCGATTTTGCCATTTGCTTTCTGACATCACCGAAGAAAATTTCTTGTCGGAATCTTTCTGTAGTTGGGTGTCAATATTTGGTTAACCACAAGTGGTAGGGAAGCCGACTGGTTGCCTTCCAGTCCCTGGACCCAAGCCTTTTAAGAAAAGGTCCAAAGAATATTCACTTCTTCTACATTGAACAGTACAGGCTTTCTCTCATCTAGCATTCGCTTTTCAACAGGTTGTCAAAGCTCTGCAATGGACCGCTAAGAGACAGAGCTATCTTCCGCAAGAAATCAGAATTTAATTTTAAACCGGTACTACTATTAAACGCTAGTCTCATCATAGCCAACTGTATCTTGATTTTATTTTTGCTATTATTTTGTTTTTACCTTTCTTGTCTTGTAAATTTTTGACGTATTAAAAAGAATTTCAGTGTAAATCAGCTTGGAAACAGTGGAATTTCGCTAAATAATATAAATAAATATTTTGAACATAATTCGCATAGCAACGACGAAGTGAATTCCGAAAGTGTACCTTGAATTAATACCGGCATTTTTTTTCACCTCCTCTTTGGGACTCTGTTCAGTATACTGAACGCTCAGTTGCTAGAAAGCTATACAATTTAAATAAGACCTTACACTCTCATTTAGAAGTGAACTTTTGAATATTTAAATTAGGCTACCAACTTCCGTGTATAATTTTCATGACATTTTTCTTTGTTTTCCTATTCTGCACACAGTCAGAGCTTTCCATGCTCCAGTGCGGAAATCGCAAAGATGGCGGCTGCAATGCTGGTGGAAAGAGCGCAGTCATCAACTCCGAAGAAGTTAGAAGAAATTGATCATTTATCTAAACTCTGTACGTAAATTGTAACTTTAACATAGTTAGGTGATGTATTAATTAATCAAAACTAAGCAACCGACAAGTTGTAACTATTGAGGGTGATTGCTTAAACGTGCGAGTAGCGTTCGGCAATCTGCAATGTCACCTCGATATTCAGTTGTTTCGTGTTTGGTGTGTCAAGAATGGTCTTTTTTAGCGCTGTACATCATGCATTGTTAATATTATTACTGTTGTTGACTAAATTTTGAGTGCGTATTTATAATATGTAATCAAAAATATACTGAGAGTTTGAAGATATTAAGTGTTTTGCCATAATGGCTGGCAGCTGTGAGGCCGAAATACCTATAAAAAGACCGAGGTTTGAAGTCATAGAACTGGAACAAGGTATTCGCATATTTTCTACATTAACGAAATTTTTAAAAGCAGGAAGATTTAACATGCTGCAAAGAATATCTTGTTATATCAGACTGGGAATGAAATATCTTCACCATTCAGTATGAATTGTAACATTACGAATGTTAATGAGTACCGGTAATTTCTAGAAAATAGGCTGTAGGTTATATAGTTTGCTAGTCGATTTGTGTATAAATTAAGCGTTGTTAGGTAGAAAAGAGCGTTGATGAGGTACTATTTAATATTTGGTCATACATATCAAAGTTTTAATATTTGTACTAGAACATTTGCATGCAGGCCATATAAGGTTTGTAAATCAGTACTTGATTTTTCGGTTACAAGTTCAAAGCGTAGGTTCATTCTCACATTGAAGAATTAACAACTGGTGCGCTGTATGAAACACTACGAATTGAAACCGAGCAGTCTTATGTTTATAACTGCCTGTTAATTTTAAGTACAAGGGTGAAGTTTAACCGGGGTGGTGCTGGCCAGTTCGTGGTTTTAAGATACGGTTGATGTTTATATGAAGCCGTGAGAACTTTAGAACTTCTAACACACAGTTTCGAATACGGTTTTGCATCTATTTTCAATGGCGGAAATTATGTTGAAGTAATTTTACGAGCGGAAGTATATGACGTGGTTCTAACTAACCACCTTCCCTTTCTCGACATTAATTTGTGTATGTGTCCGCCGTTTTCATGCAGGAATGTCAGAGAAAAGTTTGAAGAGCTGTAAGCCCTTTAAATGGAAGACAATATGAGGGATTACGTTTCTGCAGTGTGCTGTTTGTGGCAGCCAGCTATTGTGCCATATTTTACTGTTTTATTGTTTTGTACCACTCATTCCGTTGCAACTACAGCACTTCTTTATACACCTAGCGGAAACCAACAGTCGAAGAAAGTGTTACGGAAAGTCGTGCGGTATTATTATTTCATTGATTACACACTGAAACATGGCGGCATGCGGAGGAATACTAATGGCATAACTTCGTGTTATGATTTACACGTATTTTGTTACAAAAATCACGGGGTGTAAGATTGAGAGGCGGATACGGATTATTTACTCAGGATAGATTTTTTTTTTTTTTCCTTATACGACATACACACCACGTTTAACATACACTGTGTGCTCTCCTCTTCGCGGAAGTATTGAAATAGTTCTACGTTCTTTTCGCTCTTCAACTCTCGTTCTTATATTTTCAAAGTTCGTTTTGTTTAAGGTTTCAACATTTCCACACACGTTCTAAAACATTATATTTCTCCTATATACTTTTTAACATATTTTGGCAGCCATGAAATGCACCATACCCTACGATTCTTTATATTTAACACACTTGTAGAGTTATACGTTATTTCCTTGAAATTAGATATAAGTAGTGTGTACAAGTACCGTAGATAATGCTTAACTGATTTCGCAGTAAGGAGCTTTTTGAAATATAACCATTGTATGAAATCCACTATAAGTACTTTGTTTTCTCGTAGCAACCGAGTATTAGCGGTAAAAACAATATGCGAATAATAACCATGAGTTTTGTAAACAAATTTAACTAAAAATATTGTGTGATGTAAAAAAAAAAAAAAAAAAATAGTAGTACGGATAGACCCCCGGATTTTTCAATCAGTGACAATTTCTGAGGGTAGGTTACAATAGAGTAGTTCTACGGTTAGTACAGTTGAATTTTAAGGTCAGCCTTGAAATGTAAAATTTACAAGGAAAATGTAATATTTCCAACGTGTGTGAAAGTGTTGATACGCAAAATATGACAAAGCTTCAAATCGTGAAAGAGTAAAAGAGCTAAAAATGCATGGCAATATTTAACTGCTTCCGCGTTGGAGAGCGACAACATGGAGTAAGTAGTAAACTTCTTGTTCATCGCGTATAATGAAATAATCTTACCTGACTTTAGTCGCTCGACATTATGTCCGTCGTTTTTGTAGCAAAATATTTTCATAACACAAAGTAATGCCATTAGTATTCCTTCACATGCCTTCATGTTTCTATCTGTTGATCAGCGAGTGCGTATTTAATGAAGTAATAATGATACAAGGCTTTTCGTAACACCGTTTGGATTCCTGGTTGTCTCTGTTTGCTTATATACGTGGCTGTGTAAGTTATTTAAAGGGAATGAGCCGTATAGAACGTATATGTTGGAAAATATGGCTCAGTAGCTGGCTAATTTGAACTGAACATTATCTGTAAGGTTAGCAACATATGAGGGGCATTTGATAGGTCTTGAGCCTACCTAGGAAGGGAATGTCCCAGGCGCGTGCCATTTGAGGATTTCTCTACGTAGTCCCCGTGGAGTAGTGTTGCGAACACGTGATGAAGAAAGGGGCTGGCAACGCCACTATTCCGTTAGTTACCTAATGTCATTAATTTGGTTTAAAGTTAACTAACGTGATATCCCTCGTGGGTGTGCTCCATTGTAATCATTTCATGGCTCATGTAAGTTTTAAGGTTTAATGTCATATTTTGCGTGGGGTGGTTTCCTGTAGAAGTAGTAGGCCAATATTGTTGGAAGTACAGAAAGGAGTATTGATACACAGGGAAGTTGTACCCACCATGCAATAGCATGTGAATACGTGTTTGTTATTGTTACATAAGCCTTTTCACGGCAGGTTTGAAAATCGAAAGAATCTAACCTACCTTCACATAGTTTTATTTTGCATTCCGTATAAATTAGACTTACCATGTTCGTTTAAAGATGGCCTACCACATCTACAGTTTGGCCTGTTTTATTTCAGATTCGATGTGCTACGTTAGGTTAGGTTGGGATAAGTATGAAATACTTGGAGTACAAGGGACCCCGCGATGGTTCAGTTGTAGCGTGCTCACCTCTGGTGCATGAGGTCCCCGGCTCGTACCATGTGGGCTTCGTGGACGAGGAACATCGTGTGTGGTTTTTTCGGAGTTTCTCCCATCGTCCATCTGTCGTGAGCCAAAGTTACCTTAAAGTTTAAATTAAAATTAGAGTACACGGGCATAAAATGATTAGTATCGATCAGCTCCGTAGTTCCAAAAGGGAATGCATTACGCAAGCTAGTCAGTCTCGATTGTGGATTTAAGTCACTTTGCCTCATTGTATTAAATGTGAGAATAGCTTAAATGTGCTTAACAAAAATAAGTTTAAAAGGAATAAGGCAATTCTGATGTTTAAATAAGCGGTCACAGTTACCGACATCCGTTTTTTTTTTTTCTGATTTAAATCTGAATAGAAAAAGTGTACAGTTCTGAGAGCAGAACACCCGGAAGACAATGTCAGTAAACTGTTGCCGACCTCAGTAATCTTGCGGACTAATCCGTCATTGAGGTCGCGGGTTCGAATGTTCGTGGATTTTGAAAAAGCATTGCATTCGAATAATCGGGACGGGTAGAAGTCCCATATTTTCCAAAGTGGCCCGTACTAAAATTAAAATTTACAACGTCTTGTTGCTGTTCCGTAACTTTACAAGTTCTGGTAGTGGGGGTGCAGAATATGTCCGATCCGGCGAAACCAGGCTCGGGGAAAATTTGAGCCAACAAACAAACAAAAATATTTAAGGCGCCAATTAATTTCCCGGAAGCTAAAAAATCTTAGATAACACAACAACAACGACGATGCATAAGCGATTTAAAGAATTTCTTCGTCATTGGCTAAGTCAAACAACAGACTACAGCGTATTATCGATCACAGCTGATAGCACAGCGCAGGCCAGGATACGATAAATCACAGGTAGCTGTACGATAAATTGCGTATATAAAAAAATAATCGTACCTGACTTTTCGAACCTAACCTAACTCGCTGAAGCTTAACTTATAAACAGTAAAAGAACGGAAAAGCTAAAAAATGCCAGATCAGTGTGACGCCATTAGTATTCCTCCGCGTTTTACTATGTCCGTCTGTGAATCAACTGGAGTGCCTATTTTATTAATTATTGTCGTGTGGTTGTACTATTTTTTCGTATACCTCCATTTCGGGTTGTGAGTATGGAGGTGTTAGTGACAAATAGTTTTCGAAAACGAGTGGTGTAGAGCGTGTAATATTGATCGATGCGGTAGTGGACGTTTGGAGTAGATAAAGTAAACCTTAACCCTAATTCCCGCTCTAAATTGCCTTCTGCTACTGCAAAAGTTTCGTCTTCTTCACCGCCTTTTCTGCTTTATTGTACATCAATACGAGACAGCACTACTTGCATCTTTACAATATTCATTAACTCCATATCCTTTTAACCGCATTTCTTCTGTAATTTTTCTTTTAGTTCACCCCTCTTCGGAACTTAAACCGTGTTCGATTTGTCGAGGGGGATGCAGGGGATTTTTCCTGGTGCGTGAGGATTACATTCCCGGTTGTTGATTGATATCACCCCAACCAGGGGTAAAAATCTTTGTATTTCTACCCAAGTAGGTAGTATGTTGAAACTTACCAGCAACCACTAGTTTTAGGATCCCCTCCCCTTCGTAATTTATAACATATCGATCACTGCATGGCAATGTCGTACCATCAAACAATTTAATGGAATTTTCACTTAAATGCATAATTACACTGACATTATTGTAAAAATATATGTCGGAAATTTTTAGGACATAACAGTAGGATCGGGGAAAATTTCAGGCGTCCAAACATTTTCTGCACCCCTGTTTGGTGATGGCTATTTTCCTATTGATAATTTTAATTTATGTCCACCCCACACCTCGAAAAACGAGAGGTGTCTAGTAGAATAAGGTGTGGACAGTGTCATTCCTTCGGGGGTGTGACTAAGGCCACAACTATCCAGTGCATGAAATAAAAGGTTTGTCAAATAAAATCACTGTCGAATTTAACTCAGCTGAAATTAATATTATTATTTTCATAAGGGCATCCTTTTTGTCTAGCATTCTTATTGAATTGGAACGGGAGCGGTCACATATCCTAGCAACTCGTCTATGTTACCAGTTCAATTGTAATATTGTGTTTAACGAATTGGAAAAATACATCCTGCAATAACCGATGTACCTCGAATGAATCCTATTAAGCACTTGTCAATATCGTGAGCCAACGTATCAGTATTTTAAAGGTACAGAATGTAGGAGAAAGTATACCCACTTTGAGGCAGACTAGGTTATGTTTCGTTATAATACCTTGTGGCAGATTCCTGTAATCCAGCTGCCGATGAGGTAAGATAGTGAGGAAGATCTCGTTTGTCGAAAGTGGTGGCATTGTGGTCCATGTTAATAGTAGGTTCTTAAAAGCTGTGTATTCAAATGGGGTGTAAATGACATCCGTGTTAACGGTAAGATTGTTTTCCATTCGTCCGTAAAGTAACCGAATCAGGGCTGAAATATTTTGTTTGTTGTACATTCTCTATTTGTGAGATATTGTTTCACGTACATGCTTACTCCTTTCTGCTTTTAGGTCCCTTCATAGTAAAGCTATAACAAAAGTGACCTTCTGTTCCCGCTCATGGGGTCCGTCCGTGTCAGTCCAGAAATTAATTCTCAGGAACTAGAAGGTGTAGAGAGGGCTTGAGGTGTCGTTGGAAAGATCTTAGGTATTCTGGCTCAGAGCCCCTGGAACCGTCGTGATTGGTTCAGTGTTGCCAGCCCATTTTTTAAAAAATCAGTTGTTCAAATTGCTTCCATTCAGTTATACCTAGCTGTGCCAAACTTGGCATAAATAAACATTATTCGATACAAGTACTGTGGATTTTCGCGAACTTGGGAACTGCATTTATCAAAGTTGCCAGCGTCTTTTATAAAAAATAATACGTACGTGGCTGAAATGCTGTCAAGGGACTGGAGCCTTTGCAATAGCTGGTAAAATCGCAGCAATAACTTTTTTCTTTTTACCTTCAATAATTATTGTCATATGTTGAAGGTTGCTATCAGTCCAAAATAGGGAGAAAGTCCATTTGAAGGAAGGTTAAAAACTTATGGCGAGCCACCGTGACAGATGACGTCATGTCTCGACCAATAATGACGTTAAGATGAGTCTGCTGAGCAAATCACGATCAGCGTTGTACCCCCCGGACCGTACGTAGTTGATTAGTTTGATCCCTGTCATGCTGCACTCCCTTGTAGTGGCGCACATATACAGAAGAAAGTTCCTTAGCGGTACTACGTTCTGCTCGGTGAAAAGTTCCTTCTAAATATAAATATATTTACAACTTCTACAAAAAGTGTTCTGGCGCCGCCATCAGGGTGCGCCAGAGCTGAAACACACCATTACTCCCTTCAACATTTGACCGATATGAACGTAGGATACAATTTCGAGTGGGATTGGCAAAGTCGAAGAGTGTCTCACATCGTTAGTTGTTTGTCGAAATATGTATTACGCCTGCATATATTAGGGTTTCCCAGGTGTCTTCAATGATACAGATTTTCCGTATTTTGAGGTGACATGCTGTCCCACTTTTACAACATACTGGACGCCTTTCCCACCATATTTAAGGTTAGTGTACAGTAACGATCTCCAACAAAACATGGCAGCACTACCTCCATATATGTCTAATGTATTTTTATCGTTGGACGAAATTTCAATGCTGCTACTACAAATTTAAGCGTAGAGAGTTCAAACTTTCAGGGAAGAAAGTTCATAACCAGTTCAAGAGTTCCATCAATGTCTTTTTTTTTTCGTTTTTATTGTTATAGGTTTTGATATTCACAACAATAATCAAGCGATTTCAACAATGAAAATAAACTAAAATAATAAAAAAAAAAAATCTGCTTTGATCGAACTCTTGAATTGGTTATGAACTTTCTTCCCTGAAAGTTAGAGCTCTCTAGGCTTGAATTTGTAGGAGTAAGTATTGAAATTTCGTGCAGTGATAAAAATACATGAAACATATACGGAGATAGTGCTGTCATCTTTTGTTGGAGGTCGTTGCTTGACATTAACCTTAAGCATTTCGCTTACGTTGTGATTACAACTATGCGTTTTCCGATTCTGTGAAATTTTTTAACTTCTTGAGCTCGCATCGTTACGTGCTTCTTACCAGCATCACTGACATCATAAAATGACTTAACTGATGCTGTTTTTAAGAAACTAGGTGGTGTTTACATTGAAAGACAATACAGAATGATTTTCTTTGTATTGAAGAAATGATTACTGTGTTGAAAATCACCCGATATTTGTGCAACTTTTAATTTAGATAATTTTTATGAACTATTTTCTTCCCATAAGAATGGATTACGTGATGCTGGATGCAGTAATCAAAACGATATCATATGAACTCAGAATGGGTGATATTTCTTTTTTCTCTAAAGTTAGTTTGGATGTTGTTCCAAATATACTGATGTTGATATCTTATTTTCTGAGCATTCCTGGTTCAAACATATTTGTTGAGAAAGTTTTCTTCAATTCTTGAAAACAAATGGAGACATGATTGTTTACTAACTGTGATAAAATCAGAAATTCAAGTTTCACTTAATTTCGAATCATAATTGTCTGGAATGTCATGACTTTGATTAAAAGAGATGCAGCAAATACTAAAACTGAAGCAAAATATTTTGAGTTATAATGAATGAATAATAATCATAACTTAACAGAAACAGTGTATGCAAACTTAAATTTACACCAGTTTTGTTAATTCTCATTGTTTATATAAGTGGTTCTCAACCTTTTTCTGTTCGCGGCACACTAACGTACGAGTTAGTAACGATGTGGGAGACTTGGTCAGTAATTATAAGGCGTAAACACCAATAATTTCCCTCTAAAATAAATATATTTCTGGCTCATATTGAGTTAATTTATTGGAATTACTTTTAATAGCTTAATCACGAAGTCTCAGAAGTTTCGCGGCACACTTAGCAAATCTCTTGGCGCAGTAGTGTGCCGCGGCACATCGGTTGAGAACCACTGATTTATATGCTTAAGATTCAGTTATACATTTCTTATTGTTTTCTTGAGTTATCTGTCGTGACCTGTCTCATTGACATTCTAGAAACCTGGCAACCCTATTATGTGTTCATCATACAAGTATGATTGGGTGGTAAATTTTCGTTAAGAAGGTGACTGAAAAGTAATTGATTTTGCTTCTGTAAAGCTCGTTACACAGTCATCTATATGTACGGAGTACAGATGTGTTGCTCTTCAATGGGAGTTTACAGAGTCGAACGTATTCGTTCATATGCGCAAGGGCTGTACGGAGAGAGCCCTTCACGGAATACGATATACGGAAGGCAGCTCATTCCATTGATCAAGTGGGAGCTTTCACACACACACACGTGCTTGCGCTGCCTATAAACAAGTTCCCATTTAAATTTTTCGCTCTTTAGCATTGGATAATGCAGTGTTGCCAGTGCTTAAATTAAAAATAAGTACCGGGGCCCATGAATATTAAAATATTACAAAAGTTGTAAGCAAAATTCACTCGATACAATTTCGATTTCTTTTAAAAGACTATCAGCCCCCATGATCCAGTGGTTAGAGTCACGGACTTTGGATTAGTAATAAATAATAACGAAGAAATTGTAGAACGTCGATCAAGATAAGATATTCCGAAAACTTGGGAAGGTCTGCCAACGCTTTGACAGCGAAACCAAGAGGATTTGTGGTGAGTATTTCAATTGCTTTCTTTACAATGAACGACGTAGATAAAAGAATTTTACTTAACAGAAAGAAGTATGGTTATCGCGTGTTATGCGTTGATACGGACGACTGTGAAAACGTTTTAAAATCATAAACAATGCGGGTCCGTATTCTGTACCTACGGATGACTGTAAGGAGAGCCTAAGCTCGGTAGACAACCTTGCTTTATGTCTTGTGTACATTTTAGATTTGTCCGTTGCATACTAAAACAATTTTTCTTTATTCCAGTGGATGAACCAGGCGATGAAAATGATATCCATCAAAGAGAGGAAAATATTCTGAAACTAGGTGAAAGGTACAAAAAGGATAAAAATGCTAAAGGTATTGTCGTTTATTATATTTTATTAAACACTTTCGCATATAATTCTTTTAACATCGATATACAAGTTTTCTTGCGTCGGTTTGTACAAAACATTTGTTATATTAACAGATTACACCGGCCTACAGTGGGCTGAATCCCAAAGAGCTGGTCAGAATATGAAAACATTGTTCAGTTTTCATGGTATTATGTACACATAGGTTTTCGAGGTCGCTGATAACAATTACGAAGTCAAAATTTAAAAATTCAAAGCCGGCCTAGCGGTTTGCGGCGGTAGGCCATCGGCTCGAAGATCCCGGGTTCGAGTCCCGGAATGGGTGTGGATTTTAACAGCTATAGGCAAATCGTGACGGGCCCAAGTCCAAAGTTGCTAGACTGGCCTATATAAAAGTAAAGTTCACCAAAGTTTTAAAAATTCTATATGGCGGGATTTTTTTTTTTTTTTTCAAAATTCTCCAAATGGACTAAAAATTATTTCCATTATATTTTCGAGGTCACTGATAATATGAAGTCAAAATTCGAAATGGCGGGCAAATTCCTATGTATAATTTCCAGATTTGACCAAAAAGTATTTTTACTTATTAATAGGTGTAATGTCCTGGGATAACTGTTACCCCGTGCGTCAAATCACGAGTTAAATAACTTTGTATGACCATATTTATTTACATTATTTATTTTTCATTCCACTATAATTAACCTTCTGGAATTGTGGACATCTAATGGGAAACACGTGCATAAATCCTGCAAGGGCACCTGTGAGCAACCATTTTTTGTGAACTCCATTAGATGATAGTATTGAGTGTGTCGTACAATCAATATGTGGACGGAATTCTGCGGAACTCTTAATTGTTTCTCTACATTTGTCAAAATTTTGTTTTGTAATTTTATCTTTTTTTGTGAACTTCAACAATAATATGTGATATTTTCAACTTTTTCCCATTTTGAAAATACAAAAAAAAAAAAAAAAAAAAAATTGGAAATTAACAAAATTTTAAAAAAACACTTTTTTCACGTTCCCATTAACTACATCCGACCCGGAAGAATAAATTATATGCAGGATGAACTACAAATGGTCACTGTTAATAGTAGTATTACACTTTTCGTATCACGCTTTTTTTTTTTTAATGTCCTTGAAAAATTCTTCGCAGCACTACAATTCAGCATTTGCAATCTGACATTTGAGACGCCATGGCTCCCTGACACGTGATCCTTGAGCTAGGAAGATGGTTTCTTCAGTTCGTTTAATGAATGGGTTTTGTCGACGTAAACTCGCTCTTTTAAGTACTCCCACAGAAAAGTCGTACACACTCAGGTCGGGAGATCGAGGAGGCCAAGGCACATCTCCGAACCGGGAAATCAAATGACCACTGCCTCGCCATTCTAAACATAAGCGTCGTACATGAACACGCGATGTTCCACTGACAACGGCTCCATGATAACTAAAATGGAAGACCCGACGGAAGATATTGCCTGCCCCCCACTCCGTCCACGTCACTCTCTTCGCGAGTACAGTCCCATCAAAAATCCCCGGTGTCACCCTGTATAAAGTTTAATGTTTTTGACTAAAGTAAAGTTTAGATATTCTTAGATTCTCTCGCTCTCACTCTCGTGTGTGTGTTTGTGTGTGTGTACGCAGAAGTCAAATATTTCTTCAGTGTAACAAAATGATTACCTCTTCCTTCCTCCCCAGAAACACAGGGTGGTTTAAGAGTATAGAAATCAACACACCCAAACAGGAAAAAATGTTTGGGAAAATGGCAGAAACCGCGTAATTCCCGAGCTAGACGCGCGCTAATCTGGTGCGCCATTATCACATGTAACGACCTTGTTTGATCTTCTTTTTCTGTGGAAGATATATTAGGTCGGTTACTTTCGTTGCTCAGTCCATTCTTATCCAAGCAACTCAAAATTCTAATGCATTTTTCCGTTTAAATTATTACTCTCACTACAAAGCTGTATGCATATTTCTCGTTTTGAATTATAGGGATTATTATTTCTGGTGTACCCTGCACCTTCAGTGAAATCGAATTTATAACAACATATTAAAGCTATCTAGTTAACTTGAAACCAAATTAACCACAAGCAATAACCGTTTTATTTCTTCTCAGTTAAAGAATAACGTTTAAAACTAAAAACGAATAGTTTCTGTGAAAATTATTCTCCATATCACTTTGACGTCCAGAAGGTCACGTACAAGGAGGGTTACTTTATTGTCCAAGCCTGATTTCCTTCAAATACGCAGGATGAACAGAAGACGGTAAACGATGAAACACGTATTATTTGTTTGTGCGGTAAAACGGTTTGAAAGGGTGAATGGCCTCCAAAAATGGAGAAAGCACAGGGCCCAAAAGCAGATGTGGTTAACGTCGATTTCCTTCAAATTCACAGAATGAACAAAGACGATAGGCGATGATGAAGGACTTAGTCGCATACGCGTATCTTTGCACATGATGCAGCAAGGATTTGGTCTACAAGTGCATTTCTTAAGGAAGTAAAATGCACTTCGACATACAAGAGATTATGCGACAGTCGTAAGTGTTCAAAAGTGTGTCCGAAGAAAAATAACGTACAATAAAGTCGCACGCCAACGCTAGATGTGATGCAACGAGGAAAAGATAAGAGTATCAACAGTGATCAGTAAGATTTCTTTCTTCATGCACTAGGAAATTCAGTCATGTACCATCACGAAGGCAACCATGTAATAGGACACATGGAACAAGTACGCAGATAACGACTCTTCCGTACAAGGCTTATCAAAAAGTTTCCGGACTAGCTCTGTAGTGTGGCAACAGATGGTTGCGCTCGCAGCGGGAGTGAGTTGCAATCTTGATAAAGCAGTGTACCAAGTGACATTGCTATGTTAACATCGGGAGTTTTTATAGTGGTGTTTTTGTGATGACGTGTGTATGGTAGTCTTGAAGGCACGTTCTTCCGCTTTTGAAGCGCCTGTGGCACCTGCAACATCGCGTACGACTCGTTGTCTTATCGCCGTAATCTTGCCGATGTTTAGTGTCTCTGTGGCTGATTAGCTCACTTTAACGCATATTGTCATAATGGCTCATTGCACCATTTTGTCCATGATGTAATCGCAGGCTACCAAACACGCATCATCACGAAAACATCACTGTAACAACTATCGATGTAAACACGTCAATGATTCTTGACACACTAGCTTATCAATATTGCAGCTCACTCTCGTTCTGAGCGCAGCCTTGGGTTGCCCTGTTGGCGCGCTTTTTGACGTGTCTGGAAACTTTTTGATAGAGCTTTGTATTTAACAGAGTGATTATCTGCGTGCTTGTTCCTTTGTCCTATTACCTGATTGCCTTTTGTGCTGATAGATGCAAAGCAGAACGTTGGCATTTCCTAGTGCTTGAAGAAAATAACCCTTATTGGTCACTTATTTCTTTGTTCTCGTTGCATCACGTCACGAATATCTTCCGTTGATGTGCGATATTATTTGTTCGTTAAAATATATCTGACTTTGCCATACAGATGTTCTTTTAGACCAAACGCTTGGGGCATCATGGGTAAAGATACATGTATGCGACTCACATGCACTATGAGCACATCATATTTGTTCTTTCTCGGCACAAAAGGAAACTTCGTCTTTTGCAATGTCCTTTTTATCGTATGAATTTGATCGGCTTTATGTACATTGCTTTATCGCGAAACTGTGTTGCGAATTCGTTTTGAACTCCGTCCCTTTAAAATTAGGTTTCCCGTTAGTTTAAAGACCTATACACAGTGGTGAAGGGCGAAGCTAAAAAGAAATTTGGCTGGAATGAAGAGAAAACTGTAGCCATGCGATCGAGAAAAGAGAGGGACATGAGGGTAAGGCAGAACTCATTCCGCGCTCTTAGAGTGGCTTGGGATAAGGTCGTATTTCTTCGTCCCAAAACATAGCCATCTATTATTCATTGTAAAGACTTCCATCATTCCACGTTTCTGCTCCGTACGATTTGATACAAACTATTTAACGTATATTTTTTAGCTGTTATCTCATGGGTTCACGGATAAAAAGCATCTTTCGATTTCACTATTTTCTATTTTATTCAATGTTCCTCTTTTAATTTCGCTCGTAGTAAATTTCTACTTCCATATATTTTTTATTGCTTGTTTATTGTCTTAAGTTAATTAAGGTTGTGTTGGGAAGCTCGTTGAAATAACTGCATGATACACAAGCGTAGAGTAGAGTTCTTCATTCATTTGGAAGAGTGATTTTCACCAGAAACACGCGAAAGTGAAGTTCCAGCTTACGCCGCATATGTTCAACGAATTTAGTCATGAGTAACGGCCCTTAATTTGTCAATCTGTTACCGTAAAGTGCTTTTAAATGGCGTAGTACACCAAACGTCGCCTAATTGTTTGTTGTTGATGGTCCGTGAGTAAAGTGAGTCTATGATGGTTTGCCATCGCGTGTTATTGAATGAAGATATTATGCTCCGTCATGATCGGATTATAGGTCATGAGGACACATTTATATTGTATTCAGTTTAAATAGATGATTTGTTTGTTAATAATGGTTAATTGTGAAGAAGATCATATGAAATCTATAATGATTCCTTTGTTTGTTAATTAAACGCTGTATATTTGTTTTAATCATTCATGAACTTGTGATGAATTATTTAAAGTTTAAACAATGTAACAAATTAAAAGCTCGATCAATAAAAGAAGCTATGATGTATAAAAATAGATAAGAGATGGCAGCACCCCAGGAAGATATAAAATATTAGTAATACTGATATATTTAGCAATTAAAAGTTAATTGCTAAATCTTTCTATGTATGCATAGTTTAAAGAAAAGATTCAAAAACAAAAATATAATAATTTTCTGTCAACTTTTAAGAAACAACAGATATTCGACGTATATTTATGTGTAAACCACGTAGAAGATTTTCTGCTTTAGAACATGAAGAAAAGAGCTTAACTTCAGATTGAAGAGCAGTTAAATTGATGCTACTAATTTGAAATACCTTGTTTTTATAAAGATTGAGCTTACGTGAGTTGAACACTCGCGATACAGAGTGTAAATACTCTTGAACGAGAAATCTGACCAAGTGTCGCTCGCTCCCTTAGGTAGCTTAACCCTAAGAAATTATAACACCTTGGCAACCCACGGGAGGTTTTGTATTGAACGTACTGCTGCATCGACTACTCATCCGGGTGACGTCGTATAGTGTGTTTATCAGAGATTATGAAAACATCCATGACCTATTGTTTTTAGTAGATTTCCTTGTCACCGAAGTTCGACCCGAGATTCTTTTATTTCAAGGTGACGAGCAAAATCAATTGTCCAGGACACCCCGAAGACTTTTGTTAGTTGAGTGCTTTTATATCATAGAATTGTTATTTATCTGTTCGTGTGTAACCTGAATTTAATTGTTCCTTCGTAGGTCTAGCTGATCTTATTATGGAGACGAGGCCGTTCCTTAACTCAATAAGTAAAGCGAAGGCAGCAAAATTAGTCCGTGCATTAGTGGATATGTTTTTGGATTTGGAGGCAGGAACTGGTAGTGAAGTGCAGTTATGTAAGGTAAGATTTGAGTTATGAAGTTTTGTATGTTTTTTTTTTATGCGCTATCAAATAATTTACAAGTGTACTGTAAACTAGTCTCTTTATGCGATTAGTTAAGTAGTGATCATTTTTATTAAGTTATTTTAAAAGTAAAACATGGGGAGAAGAAAATGTAATTTGGATAAAATATAGTACTGCCTTTGTAGACGCTAAAGTACTAGGGATGGACAAATTGTTTTATTTTCGATGAACGGGTTATCGGCGTTTTCAAAGTGTTTCAAGGACAAGACAAGAAGTTGAAATTTTAAGTGGAAGAAGGAAAAAAAAAAAAAAACATCAACCCTGTTGTTACATTAAGTGATATGGATACGCTCGAAGTTTTCGACAATTGTTTTCTTGCTGTTTGCACTAACGGCGCTGTATTTATAAAGCGACGAATTGGTACTCTTCAGAATGCAATATTTGTACAATATAGCCAAAATAAGTAATATCTGTTCCTTCTTAAAAATAAATAAATAGTTCTTTAAGACGTTAAACATTTCCGTCTTAAAAAAGTCCTTATTTTATATAAGATATTTGTGTGCAATGTGTAGTTTGTGATGTCTGTAATGATGTAGTACAGAAACTAGAACGATCGAAAATTCCAAGATTTCGGAACTTTTGTACTCTGTCATAACAAAGTACGTCCTTCTTTACAACTTTGAGTAATAACTTGTAGGTACTTAAGTGCAAGAATACCTTAAAGAGATTGGAACTGTTACTTTCATTATTACAACAACGGAGAGTTGCTTGTGTTTGAAAAGTTAGCCATGTTTGGAAGCCATTTTCTTGGAAGAGACTGTAATGTACCACTAGACGCTGGTCCAGGGGAGGAACAAAATAAATGGATAAATATACTCTCTCAAGATCTCTGCTGCCACGGCCTTCTGGGTGTGGGAATTCACCGCTGCGGAAAAGCTGTAAGGCAATTCTATATTAGTAACTCCTGAAGATAAACGGAAATGAAAGCAAAAGAGAGGGTGAATAGTGTACGCCTGTCTGGCTGAAGACGAACTGTGGTCGAGGATGCGTCTACCTGCCTAGGTAAGAGACGGGCCGACGTTTAACATTTCGTCGATAGGTTGAGGATTCCGCCTACCGAGGTGACGACGAGCTGGAACAACGAAAGGTTGTAAACCTCTACCCACCTGCTGAAGACGAGCCAACACCTAGAATTAGGTCAAAAGGGGATTCCTGCCTACCTGGCTGAAGACGGGCTGGAGTTGGAGAATAAGGCAATGGAAGAGAGCTGATAATAAGGATTAAAGCATACTAAAGGATATAAAGATAATGGAATATCAAATGAAATAAAAATGCCAAATTAGGTTTGACATATTTATTGCTCTAAACTACCTCCGGAGAGGCCTGGTCAGGAACCTGCTCATGCCGAAGTCCGAGGAAGAAGTGATTTCTTCCCCGGGGTACAGTGTTTATATACATGTGTTTCACACCTTGGCATCCGCCGTAAAATATAGTCCCATTACCTAATATCAATGCACACGGGCACTACTTGCCATACAATAGTTTTTGATAATATTATTTGCCTTTTGTATTTTCAAGTTTTTATCATTTTTTGTTTTGGGACTATTTTTCTTTATTTGTATTCATGCGCCATATACAATACCGTTATTACAGTAATCATTACATTGATTATGTGATGTTTTGGAAAAATTGAAAGACATTTAGAAAAAAAAAATAGATTTCTCAGTGTAGTTGAAACACTTCTGTGTTCTAAAAGTTGACTGTTTTATTATCGACTAGTGGCTAGATTTTGTGGCTAAATATTTCCTGCAAAAGATTGGTTATTTTGAAAAGTTTTCTATATTTAAACGCCATTTTCTCAGAAAATGCATTAAAAAAAAAAAAGTGTAGTTGAGAACCCTGTGTGTTCTAAAATTTGACCAAGTTTATTATTGAGATATTTCGGGAGCTGCTGAATTTGGCGGGAAACGAGAGGTAACTGAGCCAACCTCTCGCAAACAAACGATATGCAGGTAATATTTTGACATTACGGTCTACACAAATATCTGTCATATAAGTAAAAGAATGACTTCTCTTTTCTAATTGGTTGCATGTGCATCATAGAACATTTTGAGCTTCGATAATTATCAATGAACTTAAAAAGGAAATATGTCAGTTTATTTTTATTCGAAAAAAAAAAGGAAATATGTCAGTATATTTTTATTCGAAAAAAGAAATACATATTTCTTTACTTTCCGTAGGGAGCTCGTAGAAAAATAAATACTTGACCGGTACATTTTTAACTACCTGAATTGAAAAGGAACGGGTCATGCATTCTTACAGTACTACATAGTTCATATACATTGCGTGGTAATAAGCATTTATAAGCATACATCCTCCCCATCTTCCCCCCCCCGAAACATCTCGTTACGTAACAAATAGAAAATCCCGCTTGGGGCATATATGTTGGAAGATTTTAACAAGCACTGCAACTCATATAATCATGACAGGCCTAAGTAAAAAGTTACTACAGTGACCCGTACAAAACAAACTAATGTATAGTTTTTTATACACGTACTCCGAATTAGTTATTCCATATGTAACGCAATCGATTTCTGTATTTTATTCATTTGTTCTAAATTCGTCGACAAAAGTTCTTTCTCTAAGGCAATTCTGTTTATTAATTACTCCGCAATGGATAAACCGATTTGTGAACTAGGTTCAGTATTTTAGTGTGAAGGTTATTTTCTGTGCGTTATTTTGTAAGGTCCTCATATCGGTTCATCAATTCCGGAATAATTCGCAAAAATTCGTGTCGATTAGACCTTCGTGTGCATACTATTTGCAATCACTATTGTACCAAATATTGTCTGGAAAGTCGTAAATATCGTCAAGAATAGCAGTGAAAAGGTCACTTAATAAGTGAAGGAAAATAGACATTGTTGTAAAGTGTATTTACGTGGTATTATTATTATTACTGTATAGTTTGCTGCGAATCGTGTTATTTGCATCTGGATTTTTTCTACTTCTAGGACACTGGAGGCTTTTCTCGCAGTGTTCTCTTGCCTGGCGCTCCGAGGTCCACTCTGAGTGTCCTTGGCGCTCCTTGACACCTTGGAAAAGTAAAGGCGGTCGAGCGTGGGACTGACCACCCCACCTCACTTCGTACCGTAGATCAAGAAAATGTGGATCACTACCCCCACATCCCCCATGGGATCCTGGTGGGAGGAGCCTAGTAGTATAAATAGGCTTCCCCTACCAGAGAGCCTCAGGTGAACTGTTGGTCTCGTGAGTGATGGGTCGCGTAGCGCGCGTGGGGATTTGAAGTGCGCTTCGCACAGGGGCACCTTTTCTTGTGACATTTATTTATTTTATGTTGTGCACTTAGTGTTCTTTATATTCGACGTTAAGTTCCACGTAGGCACATTTTTGTAAGAACTAAATATTTGTTTTTTATGGAAGATACTAATAAAGTTCCCTTGTTTTCTTTGTAGGATTGCATTGAGTGGGCAAAGCAGGAAAAAAGGACCTTTCTTCGTCAGTCTCTGGAAGCACGTCTTATAGCTTTGTATTTCGATACTGAAATGTATGTTGATGCACTGGCACTTGGTTCAGAGTTGTTAAGAGAATTGAAGAAGCTAGATGACAAAAATTTATTGGTAGAGGTAAGAAATATATCATATTAGACTGCTCGCTTGCACTACACCCAAATTGTTAAAAGTCAGTTTCACTCTGAGCAGAAAATTGAGAATCAACAAACAAAATTTGACGAACAATAAATATAGTTATAGCATTAGCAATATTTAAAAGGAAGTTAAGTGATGGAAATATTTTAAATTAAACGCTCAAATTGTAGTACACTACCTACTAACTGCGTATGCCTAATCGTTAAATTTAGTTTTTCTTAACTTATTCAGGACAACACTACATTCTTTTACAACAGATAGATAAGAACGTGGCGGTTTTTCTTTTCATGAAGATAACAGCCCTCTTCTTTAAAATACTATTTTAGAAATAAATGTGAAAAAATTACTTTCGTCTCTGCTTCGTCTTCTCAAAAGCGGCTGCAGCTCTCGAGTATAGAATTCAGCTACAGGTTGTTCATTGGTGCTTAGAAACATAAGTGTGTTCAAACTTGGCTCTTTTAGTAAACTTCTGTGACTGCGTTTAATTCTGTTTTGAGTCCTGAATACTCTTTCACAAGAAACACTACTTAATGGCAAAGTCAGAACTGAATAATCAAGGAAGATCTCTTTCATTTGGGAATTGTCTTCCACGATCTTGCAACACAATTCTATAAGGGAAAATTCTTCAAGTCACTCAATGTATGTTTCAACATTGTAAAATCAGCATGTATTCTCTTCTTATCTAAAAGTGAAAATCTGTCAACAACCTTCAGCTGGGAATTGCTGTAGGCAGTTAGTCCTATGGATGCTTCTTGAGATTAAAAGGCCATCAAATGAGTTTAAAATATCTACACTCCCACCCTTCCCCATTGGCAAAGGAATGACAACGAAGGGAACATATCAGAAAATAGTGTGATAACGAGTCAAATTTGCCTCGCAGCTTAAAAAATTAAAAATAAAAAAGACAAAGAAAAACCTGTGCGTTAATAGCGCACAATAGCAAAAAAACCGTCGCGATTGATATGCGTCAATCGCTAGGAAACGCGAGCTATGACCCAGAATTCCTATGGATTCCGGAAATTTTGAAAATAATTATAATAATCATGTTTCCAGTCCTGGAAAACTTTTTTTTTTTTTTTTTGTATTGGTTCTGTAACTTTTTAAATTGAGATATCTTTATACGAGAAAAGAACTGTGACAAGGTTACGGAAATAAGTATAAAAAAAAGAAAAAAGATACATGATGCAAGTATTGTTTTAGAAAGGGAAGCACATGAGTTAACGAAGAGGGGGATTCTATAAATGCTAATTAAAGTTTGATATTTAAATCTGCATTTGATTCTTTTTGTATTGGAAATGTAAAATAAATAGTAGCAAGTGTAGATTTTTTTTCCCGTGAAAAACTAAAGAAAAAGAATTCCGGGTGGATCGCGTTTCTGTGAGAGAGGTGGGAAGGCCACTTAAAAGGAAAAGTTATATTTATATAAGTTGTTTTCGTAGAAATTATAATTAATAACTTTGATTAAGCATTTGGAATGATATGTTTAGGTATGTTCTTGGCGTATGTATTCTAAAAATGGAAAATTCTTGGATTTTAAATTGGATAAAAACGTGAGAAGCATGAACGGCTGACTACCCGCGCCTATTTTAGAATAAATGTTCTCAGAAGACGGAAATCCTTCACTGCGCCTGCTGTCATCTGAATTTCCATCCTTCCATTATTCTCAGACGTGAATCATTTGTAGATGAGGCCCAAAATTATGAATTTTGTTACTAGTTTCACCGATATATTTTCCGGCTTCATCAGGAAAAAAAGATTGATTAGGGACTGAGTACGTTGACGAAGCAAACCTAACGAACTGAAGATTTTGCCAAAGTGGAAAAAATAATTACTGGTTTGTAATATCGGACAGTTGAAGGAAGTGTCAATTCTCCATAATTCTCTTCAGTTGTCCGTTATCACCGTATTTTTATCTTCAAATAAAGACATTTTACTACGCTCGGTTTACAAATATTATGAAAAAACAGTACGTATATATTACTTCATACTTACAGCGTAGTCCTCAGTTGTAAAGACGTTTTATTTACTTATTTTTTACTAAGCACTTTTCGGTCTCTCACCAGAGACCATCTTCAGGTGTCGACAAATTTTGTTTAAATACGTGTGTAAAATATGAACACATATAGTAGGATGGCCATTAGGGAATGGTTAAAATGCCGGACACTTTGAGAAGCGAAATAAAATTGAAATAGGAAGAGGATGTGGGACTCTCTTGTTCCAAAGACTAAATTAACCATATCTTTCGTTGTGATTTCTAAACGATAAATAGGTTGAAGTAATAAATACGTAAAGAAAAGTTAATTATAAACGTAATTAAACCATCAGAGTAATGATTACGTCCAGTTTCCAACATCCCATAACAAAACCATTAGCTTCATTGGTTCACTATAGTTATTAACTTCGTTGGTAGTGAAATTCTATAGCATGTCCCCATATATTAAACTTTTTACTTTGTTGTCTATATTTCCCCCCCTTCTCGAGCTCCTTTCAGCAGTGATTCCGTACCTTACAAGACTGCATGAACGTATAAGATGTTCCTCCATTTCTGTTTTTTGTATTCATTTTCTGTTTATTCAGATCTAGTGAATTAATCAAAATATAAAACACTTGCTTTGTTATTAAATATGTTAGAATGCTAGCAAGGGAGTTTTATCATGTTTTGTGGTTCTTTCCAGGTTCAACTTTTAGAAAGTAAAACCTACCATGCATTGAGTAATCTTCCAAAAGCACGTGCAGCCCTTACCTCAGCTCGAACTACGGCAAATTCAATTTATTGTCCTCCGAAACTTCAAGCGGCACTCGATTTGCAGTCAGGTAAGTTTTTATCATATTGACATTCCGTCAGTTACATGCTTGTTCATAGCTTTGTGGTGGGCAAACACCGTGTGCGTGGGTTTTCTCGGGTGCTCCCACTTTCTTCATCCCATCATCATAAGCCATGTAATATGATTCATGTGTCTTGTTGGTCTCATAAGTTAAACTTGATAGGAAGTATCTGGCTGTGTGTGTTAAGGGAGCTGAATAATCTTGTGTGCAAGACAAAAAATGCTTTCTTACATTATAGGAAACTTTAATATATTGCCTTTCTAAGGAAAGAATTGAATTTGAATTTTTTTAAGGCCTTGAGGCATCTAAGGCTCAGGCCGGGATAGGGAGTAGAGGATTTGGGAAGGTGTCGGTCAGGACCTATGTTGGTGCCATTCCGACATTTGCGTGGTGCGACTCAGGAAAAACCAAAACCTCAGTCAGGAGTCGGCCCTGGAATCGAACCCACGACCTCCCGAATTCTAAGGAAAGAATATCCAATCCGCACTTGCCACCAAAGTTGTTTCCTGAGCCTGTGTTAATAAGGTGGAGTAGGTGGTTCTGTTCTGTCCAATATTTACAGGACTGTTTTGAACCACTGTGTAAATTCATTTCTTCTAACGATTCTTTGAATTCATAAGCAAAGTCTCTGAAGATTTTTGTTCTCTGAAGACAGAGAGAGAGAAAATGTGTCATGTGCCCTTCTTTTGCATGCTCGTCTAGAACACCTAAAGTGTCGTTTTAATTTAGTAACGAGTGGGTCATTTGGTTCTCTCGCAAATACTTGTCTTAAGAAGTTGTCAGAGGATGATAGAAAGAGAATAGTGATATTGTTTAAGAGTTACATAGCTTAAAGAGTTTTTAAAGTGACATAGCTTGAGAAAAGAAAATCAAGAATTCAATGAAATGTACGAAAGCCTTGGAGATCCCTCAGTTGTTGGGCGCCTCTCAAATCCTGATACATATGCTGATTTCCGTAAGAGAGTGGAAGAGGTTGTAGTGTAGAGTCAAGATGGCAAATGTCAGTGTGCTGGATATTTTCCTTGCACGGAGAACCAAAGAGCATAAAAATTCAAATTTCAGTAACTTGTGCATTCTGGTTTCCAATAACGAATGCTGATTGTGAAAGGTTTATCTCGAAATACAGTGTAGTAATCAATGATAGAAAGCTACATACAAATCAGAGAAGAAAATGTGGAAACGTGCAACATGTTGCACTTTTCTTCAGGAAAATATCTTTGACAGGATCTTTTCACATTCGTGTTTTACCTGATCTGATGAGCCGTAGTCACATTGGATCAAGTGAAATGTTGACTACGACTTAAAGCCCTTTTATAACGTAGCTAACAAAAAAGGACCTTATAATCCCCCCTCCCTCCCGCTCAAAAAAAAAAAAAAAAAAAAGAGGAACAACGTTGTAAGTACATGAAACCAAAATACTTTTGTTTATATCATCATGATTCAGAATTCGCATATGTACATTATTGATTAATTATATGTTGTTTTTTTTCTGAGTTATTTTCATTCCACTGAACATTTCTCTAAATTATTATTGCCTGCAAGACTTATCTCAGAAGTAATACAATTTATACTTCCATAATTTCAACCATGTTGAACTCTTAAAAAATTAAATTTAGAGATTGAATCACATGTACAATATTTCTAATTTTTCTTTCGTAACTTTTTTTAATTTTCTTTTGTGATTACTGTAGTGCAACTTACAATACAATCAACTTCTACACACAAGCTAATGCTACCGAGCGACCGTAGCTCAGTTGGTAGAGCATTGGGTTAGCTATCCAGCTTCCGGTCATCCTGTCTTTTTTTTTTCTCAGTCACGCGAGGCAAATGGTGCGGTGGGATCTTCTTACTAAGCTCTAGCCGACTACCTCCCGACATTCTCTGTCCGACTACCTCCCTTACTCTGTCCCGATCTAAGCCAAAGACCAAAAATAAATTCAAACCAGCTACTGCGTCTTTTTTTTTTCTTTATCCAAGATGATGCGTTGCGTTATCAAAATGAACACAGAAAAATTGACACATTCACACCCGGCATAAGCGGGACTCGAACCCGAAACTTCCCATTGTTGGCTATATATTCTACCATCCTTTACATCACTACTGCACCTGTGTATACAGAATGTTCCTTGACACTCACTCAGCTCATCGTTGCTGGTTACGAGGCCCAGGATTGATTTGGTTGTACGATATTTAGTTGAGGAATCGTAAAGTGAGATATAATAGATGTTGTTATTATTACTTTTTTGAAGTCGAGTTCTATTTATTGAACAGGTAACATTGAATATGTTGGGTTGTATAGTAATTACGTGGTTTATTTTTCAGGTATTCTCCATGCAGCGGATGAAAGAGATTTCAAAACTGCATACTCGTACTTCTATGAAGCATTTGAAGGCTACGACAGCGTTGAATGCCCAAGGGCTCTGACAGCACTCAAATACATGTTGTTATCGAAAATTATGTTGAATTCGTAAGTTTTGTTTGCTCACTAATACGCTATTTTTTTCTGAGTTGTTCAGTCATACTTATGCTTCTACCAATATGTAGAGTAGGGTGTGGGTTAAACATTAATAAAATTGATTTTTTTTTCAAAGGATTTTGTCAGGAATATATGATGCGTAAAAGAAGGTATTGGGTTCGAACCCAGCGGGCCAATCATCCTTTTAAACCAGATCCTTGCCGAGTTTCTTTCGTCATCCTTTCCCTTACCCTATTCCGGGCTGAGCCAAAGATGCCCGCCCATTGGCCATGAAATCTAATTTAATTATTTTTTCCCACAAGGTGCGGGAGGGAGTAGCCTAGCTCAGTCGGTAACATTTGAGTACGAATAGGGCGGCCCGGGTTCAAATCCCGGCCAGGACGCTCCGAGACTTTCCTTGACTGCTCCCATGCTTGGCGCTCTTAAGTGCACTGACTCCACGCGTCTCAACATAGAAAGTCTGGTTTTCGAAAACTTGAAAGAACACTACTAGATCGCGTGGTTAAAAAAAATAAATACTTTTTTAAATATATATATATATATATATATATAAACAACCACGCCAGGATTTGAACCCAGGTCTCCGGGACAGCTTTCCTATATGGTAATCAGGACACCAAAGTGGCAGTTTCTAACAGCTGCTTGCGTGTCAGTGTTGTTTATAGTTGAAGCATTATTCCGCGTGAATGGGCCAGCGTCAATACGACTTTCTAAGGTGAGACACTTCCCCTCCACACAGCATGTACGCATTGCACAGGGAATACCTTTATTTTTATGTATTTTTTTCTCTCAAGTTACCGAAAGATTTTCTGACGCGTAAGTGTGAACAACTCAGTTGACATTGCCACTTTGTGTAACGTAGATGATTTCCTTTAGTCCTTTTTCGTCAGATGATAAAGCAGTGCTAAATGGCACTGTTTATTAAACATTTCGATTTCTAAGCTAAAGAGAAGATTGACCGTACCTGTTGACTACTTTTTGTTATGCTTGAATGTGTTACTTGTGCTTAAACGATTACTTAGGAGTAATGAATGAAGGAAAATGACGCAGTGTTTTGTGTGAAACCGATGTACAGGCGTGCTATTCGCCTCAAAACCCAGTCAACAATACGTACTTCTGTTTTAGTATAATTTTTACTTCAAGTTTCAAGTTGGAAAAGTTGATGCGATGAACGAGGGCCGGATTCTGCACTTAGTAGGTGGATTACTCGTTTTCCACTTTTCTTATTGAAACTCACCTGCAGAGTTCTCCTTGGGTAGTTGCATGAGTAAATAAGCATCTCAAAAGGGATAACAGAATAGAAGCTCAAGTAATATACTTTTTTAAATAGCTTGTCCCTATCTTGTTTGAACCTGTGGATTTTCCCATTCGTAATTGAAATATAGTTCCACAATAAACAGCTTGTTAGTATTTGATTACAGAGAAGCATGGAGAATCATAGTAATCTGGAAACACTTATTTTGTTATAAAGTTGGATCGAATTCAATGTGCAGGTATTCAAACCTCTGTGGTTCATGTAGGCTTATGTATAAAGGTATCCCTGAAATAACGGCGCCAGCTTCGAGAGGTGATTTACATCAAAACAAGAAAAATGTTCCTTTGTAGAAATTTTGAGGCATGCGTAGTTTTCGGAGCTACAGGCAATCAAAGTTAGGGCGGCATCGTCAAAAATGACATCATATTTTGACACCTTATGACGTAAGCGTGTCGGCTTGGCAATTTACAGTCTAAGCAGTACCCGATACATCTATTTTTATGATTGATGGAGTGCCATATGGACAGGTTTCGTAACGTAAGCATTTTATTGTCAAGGAATTAAAATGATTTAATAGGACAAGCATGGAAATCCCTAATCAGTTGTGATATGCTGTTTACGTCATTTGTGACGATGCTGCCGTAACTTTGTGCTCCTATAGCTCCGAAACTACATATACCTCGAAATTTCGTCAAAGAAACATTTTCCTTGTTTTGATGTAAATGGTCACCTCCCGAAGTTTGCACCATTATTTGAGGGACACACTGTATATGTAGAGTTTCAGTGTTCGTGGGCTAAGAAAATGGCGAGAAGCAATCATTCGTCAAAAGTTACATGGTACTTCCCCAGTAATTTGACTTGTGTGATAGAGAAAAATATTCCGTCAGGCTCCTGCACGGGTTATAAATCTGTTATAAGACTATGCACTTCTGCTTATGTAGATTCTTTAGCTTTTAAATGAAAGAATTACGTAATGCACTTTGAAATGTGAAGAGGGCAGAGTTGAAGCGTGTTTGGGTGTAGTTTCATCGTTTGTTTGTAGACTGTCTATCGAAAACAAGAGTCAGATGTAAGGTATATGTGCTCACGGAACAGGTTTTGATGCACTCTGACCAATGAATGATTTATGTGGTAAAGAAGCATAGGGATTGATGTTGCCTTATATCTGTCGTACAGAGTGGCCCAGGGAAATATGTAATTCGTCTTTCAGACTTGGGTGCACATCTAACGTTATGGGTTATAAAGACTGGTGAACTCTGCAAATACTTTTTTTTAACGTGATTCCAGACTTAAGAAATACATTGTAGAAATGTAATCCAAATCTTCGCTACAGCTCACAAATGTAATTTTCAGTTACTGTATTAACAGCCTTATTTTTTTTTCATTGTCTTTTCTAGACCAGAGGATGTCCAGCAGATTATTAGTGGAAAACTTGCATTGAAATACGCGGGGCCTGCTATTGAAGCGATGAAATGTGTTGCTCAGGCAAGTCACAAAAGATCTCTGGCTGACTTTCAAGATGTAAGTATTCTGATAAAAGTTTTCCATATGTTTGTAAACCTTGAAAGCTAGCACTAGTTCAGACTTATTTTGATGTACTTTACAACATTGAATTTTTAAGGGTGCGTTAAGTTAGTGGCGTGGGTTGTGCCTTAACTATTGACCCGACCAATTGTACGTTAGGAGAGATCTCACTGACTAGTATCAAATGGCGGAGGTTTACGAAGTGCAAAGATTACATATTGACGAAGTGTTTGAAGTTGAACTTCAGGCTGTCTACCACCCTGGAAAACTCAGGGAAATCCATAATTTATGAGGAAACTCAGGGAACTTAATGATTTAGACCTGTACACAGTTGGTAAGAGGCCCCGGCAAGGCGGAGGTTGATCCCTATTGCTGACCGGATCTATTTTTACACTTGAAATACCAATAATGTACAAGATCCTTGGACTTGAGTGGTGGTGGGATTAAAAAATGTCGTTGCATATTATTTACATGTTCCACTATACTAAGAACTCAGGGAATTTGAAAAAAATATAATGGAAAACTCAGGGAATTCCATATTAGTGGACACCATGAACTTGTACCATTGAAATTCTGTTATTTTAAATAAATACGGAGATAATGAGCTTTAGGTATATTCTTACCTTGATGTATGTATTAAGTCCTCTCAATGCAGAACAGTATACTTACTATTTGCTTCTTTCCATTCTGTCCATTTATAGGTTTGTACATATACCTTATAATGACGTGAATATTCCGCATATAATACTTTTACGAACGGATATTCTTGTATACTCGATCTTTCAACCATCTTGTCGGTTAGACGTGTCTTCTGCTTCGCGCCCAAATTACGGATATTCTATTTGTGATCAGTATTTGGCCACTTCTTTGCTAACTAAACTCATTCACTCGTCTGCTGCGTTGATGTGGCGTGGTCACTAACTTAACGCACCCTATGTGCAACTTCATTACGAGTTCAACATCAAGTTCTACGTTGCCAGTTACAGTGAAATATATAAGTTGGCCATCAATGGTTCCACTGAAAACTGGTCAACTTACTGGACAAGAAGATATGTCTTATGAGTTTTAAACGTAAATAGCAGCAAATAAGAATGCCAATAAACTATTTTATAGTTAAAGTGTGTATGGTGCGTCAATTGTTGAGTAATTTATAAACAGTCTTTTTAATTATTGTAATACTAGTGTTTCTTTAAAGTTTGCAATTCTGACTTTCGATACACCAAAACGCATCGCAAGTGGGCGTTGACCGATACCTTCTCCTATCAAATCGCTTCATTTTATGTTGTTATCATTTCTTTTACTTCTGATGTATTGTAAACCCCGCGCTCAACCATCTTGACAACTTTTTTTTAAGTTTTCCCTTATTTTCAACAGGCACATTCCGGGGTGCCACCTTAAAAAACTCCCTACTTTTGTATGGTAATTACCGAGTTATGAGATACCCAAGCAAGTCAACACCACAATCCAAGCAACGTGAAAGACATGCCATTTGAATTACTTAGTCATTGATGTGTGTGCGTGCCTTTATTACGAAGACCTGGACTTACGAACTGCACCTCTGCTTTCTGTTAGCTCCTTTGTAACAGTAATATTGTGTTTTGTCGAGTAATAAAGCAATGAACCCACATCAGCCTACCAGTAATTCAAATGGCGCGTCTTCGTGCTTGCGTGGGTTGGTGTGTTTTTGACTTTCCTTGTGTATCTCATAAACCGTATGAAAATGGGGATTTTTTTTTTCTGGAACACCCTGTACATTACCATTCCGACCTGAGCCAAAGATGTCAGAAGGCAATAAATAAATTCAATTGAAATTAACATACGCCAACGAATGTAATATTGGTATAAGACATGTTCTTTCAAGCCATATGAGACGAATTTAAGTGAAATTGCTATACGTGGGGAGGTGTCATGGTATAAACATAACGCTTACTTCGAACTATCCATACCGGTTTCTTCTAGTATTAAGATCTAACTTTCGGATTCGCTTGGAACCCATTCACAAGAAACAAGGTTAAGGGATAAATAAAAGGTAAAGTTAGAAAAAGATGGACTCAATTAAAATGCAGCTCATGAGTCTACTTTTCAGCTTCGCCCAAGTTATGTTTCCTCAGGATTGCTCAATAAAGAAACGGTTTAATTTTTCAAATACTTTGGTCTGAGAAGTATAAAATGCAGCCAAAGTAACAGTAACCTTCCTTTTTCACAAGCTGATACCACTGGTTGCACAGTCCTGGACGTTCCACTTTATAGAAGGAAGGAAAACAGGGACGGTCTCCATTCTCTTATTTTTATTTTCTGTTTTATTTATTTTTCTCAGCCTCGTTGTTCCTTGAGGATGATTCGAAGTGAATGCGAATGTAAGCGGCAAGATAAAAGTTAGTTGTTAGGTGGTCACAGCTCTATGATTTACGCCCGTTTCGTTGCTGGCAAGCCATCTCTCTTCGTAACATTCGAAAGTAAGCTGTTAAGAAATTGAAAACAAAGTTTGAAGGTGTAAAGAGCCTTTAGTAGAACGAATAAAAACTGACTGGTGTATAGAAACAACCGAAAATGTGAAAAGCCTTTGGTACAGTGAAGTAGAAGCCACAACTATGAAACCCGTAAAGGGACCTTTGCATACAATTAAATCTGTACCTATTGAACGTAAGTCCAATTTTGGCCAAAACGTGAACAGTGTAATTTTGTAGAGTATTCGGAAGGTCTCAAATACTAGTTGCTTGATTCTTGTTGTAAATAAGTAAGTTTATTATATAGGTTTTTTTTTTCTTTAGTTATGTATTGATGTAAATAGTTTCCTTCTGTTTTTTGGAAAACAAGTATTTGTGACTTACGCGCTTCTAGCTCTCAGGTACAGAAATAAAACATACAATTTAACAACTGATTGTGACTTAGACTGACTTACGCAGTCACCTCAAACAGACGATGCGTAACCTGACTCTAGGTTTTACTATTTAAAATCAGGAATTTTATCTAGTGTATATTCCAATAATTAAAATCCGCCATTGTACCCAGTATCTGTTCTAATATTTAAAGTCCGGCTTTGTACCTAGTATATATTTCAGTATTTAATATCCGGCTTATCTATCTCAAACACGCAGTATGAGTGACAAATATCGTACCGCTTATATCACATGTCTCAACCGATAATACAAGTTAGACTTTAAATCATGTACACTGGTAACTAGGAGTACTGAACTTTGTGCCCGTGTTCATTTTCATATTATAGGCTATAGACTGGTATGTAGTGTAAAAGTAGTGAAACATATGAGAAATGACGTCCCATCGAGCTCTTGCGTGGAAAAGGATAAGTAATATATCAGCCTGAACTTATTCTGGGTAGTCATCGATTCGAGCTGGTGCACCCAAAGGAAAATCTCATTCAGGGTAGCCGGCATCAGGATCTTCTGTGCTGATTAAGACCGCGGGAATCACCCCCCCCCCCTACTTTTGAGGCCTGTCGGGACGAGCGTTAGCCATAGTGCTGTTACCGCCCATACAATTCATTTTATCTTTATCTTATCTTTTCAGGCCAGTCAGAGCATATGCAGAACAGTTTGGAGTCTAGTAGACTCTTCACTATGAGTTGTAATAATTATGGAAGTATTGACATTGCGATTTTTGAAAGCCTGTACTGATTTATTATTTTGAAGGAAAAAATGTTGATTTACCGATTGACATTCTGTGATAGTTGTTAATAATGTTCAATGTTTAAAAGACCGTTGTATGATTTCTAAAATGATCTACAACTATAGATGAAGAAATAGGCGGATGACTTCGAGAATCGTGTGTTTGGTCCATCCAATCATGCCTGTCAAATCTTATAAATTTACAACAATAATTTTTGTCTTCCGCAGGCCCTGGAGAAGTATCAGAAAGAATTAAAGGAAGACCCAATTGTAAAGGCACATCTAGGTAGTCTCTATGACACAATGTTGGAACAGAACCTTTGTCGTATCATCGAACCTTACTCCCGTGTTCAGGTACGTACAAAGATTTGATTTTATGATCCAAAATTTCTTTTTAATGATCTTTTGCAGCTTTTTTCTTTTTCCTTTCTTTACGTTAAAGTGCAGCTTGTTTTCACTTATGGAACAGTGTGCAGCACAATATATAAAAAGAAAACAACAGACTTTTGGGATCTCATTATAACATGTCAAGAAAATAAGTTACCTTAGTGAACCGAAAATCTACAGCAGGAAAACTGCATTTACAGATTATCAGCCCATTCTTTCAGCCTAAAATGAAAAACATTGCCAACGTCGTACACCGGGTTCTGCCTCCTACTGTGCGCTAATGATGATGATTGTTGTTCTACCCGAAGGCATGTTTTGACCTAAAGGTCGCTGGGAAGGGTGAACAGACGATGGTTTACCGTTGCCTTCCATCGGATGAAGATCATGTCCTAAGGACGTTTGCTACAGTCTAACGTTTACCACTTGTATTCCCACCGGGAATCGAACCAGCGACCCGTATTCCCACCGGGAATCGAACCCGCGACCCTTTGGTCACAAGGCTATGAGCGTTACTACACCTGATATATTTTTAAAAGAAGAACTGGAGTAATGTTAATATTTGGCTTTACACAAATAACTTATTTGTTGTTGTGTAGTGGTCAGGATACCCAACCGACATTTGGAAACCCGGGTTCAATTCCTTGTCACGCTAACGACCAGTTTGGGTATCACTCCAAGTTCTGTTTTGTAAGTTTTTTTTAACTTGCCAATGCATCTTCAGCACTGAATACTTTGGGAATTCTTTACCAGGGTGTCTGCTGACCTGGAAAACGCCTGGAATTCAAGCAGAAACCTGGATTTTTAAAACATTTAAACTTAAATTTTCACTTTATTCATTTAACTCTGTCAACATTTAGAAGAAACTATATTGAATTTGTGAATTTAAGGTCGTAGAATGAGGCATTTAAAGTAATTAATTTTTGTAAGAAGCTCTGAGGGGCCCTCAGACTTCTTGTGAATATGGGTGTGACGACTCCGAGGTTCCCGAGCTTATATCAACCATACTTCTTTCTGCCTGAGTCTCTGTTTTTCTCCTCATTTCATCTCTCTCATATTCTATACCTTACGCGTTTTATATTTTAATTGGGTTAATGTGTTTATGTATTTTGGGTCTGATATTAACTAAGTTTTGAAATTACTTTTGTTATGTATTTTAATTCAAATAAAGCCATTTTATACGGTCCTCTTTAAGTAGTTGCTTTAGTATGAATTGAATAGGGTTCGTTGATATGTAATTTAAGTGTCTTTGTAGTTTTTTCTGAGATTTGATTCTATGTGGAATAGTGTAAATACTACAACCAGGTAATTTACTTAGACTTACTTTTCTTAGATTTCCACTTATTTATTCGAGATTAACCCATTTCGAATTTTAACACATCTGTACTTACCTGAACATACGATATTTTTGAGCCGGCCGGGTGGTCGAGCGGTCTACGGTGGTAGGCCATCTGCTCGAAGGTCCCGGCATGGGTGTGGATTTTAACTGGCTGTAAATGGGCGAATCGTGACGGGCCGAAGTCCAAAGTTACTAGACTGGCCCATATAAACATAAAGTTGACCAAAGTTTTACGATATTTTGGATAGTTCTTAAACTAACTCACTCTATGGCTTATGGACATTGCAAGTTCATCGCCGTAGTAACACATGTTCGCCATTGGATTCTATCCTGGGCAGCATCAAGCCAGTTTTCATCACGAACACCTACTTCTTGAAGATCTCTTCTAATATTGTCCTCTCAACGACGCTTCGGTCTTTCCAATGGTCTCCTTCCATCTATTTTAAAAAGGGTATTGGTTGGTTTCACTAAAATTTTGTTAACAGTTTCAACTAGACATGCAAAAAGGTAAATTATATTTAGTAAATTTTGGACAAATGAACTAATATTTTTGTTGAAACTTCATTAAAAAATATCAGTCATACAATTAGGTTGTTTGTTCGTTATTGCACATTTTCTCAACTGCCTTCTGGTAGGGAGTATTCTGCTTCTTTTAAAATCTTTGGAAAACATACATTTTAGTTAGTATATAAATATTTTGTTCATGTTCTATAATGACTTAAAGAAATAGTATGTGCTTGGTATATGCTTCTATAATTGATAAAATAAACATTCTTTCTTTGTTTGTAAGAAGCAAAATGTTGTAAATTAATGACTTGAAAATAAATAAATAAATAAACCTGGAAAAACCTTAGAATTTGAAAATTAACATTCAGTAGACACTTTGTTCATTACATTGAAATCACCTTCTGAAGCCGCCCAAAGAATCGGAGACTCCTCGCAATATGCCGACGCAGAGTCAGGGACAACACACGCCTGTGCAGAGCTCTAGAGCTCCACGGGTTAAGACTACTTTTAGTCCTTATAAAGTCCCGAAATTAGTTCGAACTTCGCCTCTCGCTACAAGCATTAAGACTCTGACGAACGTTTTGTCTGCTCAATTAGCTCAGGAAGAGTCTGCACATACTATTGATGTACCAAGTTCATCTTTGGCTTCAGATATGATTCAGGACCACCTGATGGGTATGGATTTTAATCTCGTGGGAAGGAAAGGGAAACCTAGGTATAAACCTAAACTTAAACGGTGATCTTTTACTTGTTTTTGCAGAGTTTTATGATTTCCGTTTATTTTATATGATTATGCTCCTTAGCTGTTAATTTTTATAGTGTAGTTTTGTTTTATCTTATGAAGGCCCATTTACAGGCTTCCATTAAGTTTTATAGTGTAGTTTTGTTTTATATTTTGTAAAGGCCCATTTACAGGCTTCCTTGTTATACTGGCCATTTACACCAGTGGACTGATTGTGAAGACCTTTTACATCTTCATCTTTTATATTCTTTTATTATTTTAATTAACAGCTAAATTTTGACATGACCAAGATAAGGGGCTTCCCCCGTATCGGGACGGGCGTAAGCCATAGTGCTGTTATCGCCCATAAAATTCATTTTATCTTTATCTTACATTGAAATCTGAAGACCCGCTTTTCTTGGCAGTCTCTCATTGGGAAAACTGAAATATATTGTAGAGAAAATTGTTTTTAATCAAAATTCATTGTACGTGGGGAGGAACGATCATGCTCCTACGTTTCATACAGTTTATCCCCCCTCCTCCCCCCGTTTACACTAATTATTGCGATCATTACTGTCGATTACGCATATCTAGTTACCTGCATCGTCGTGTACAATGGGAAAGGTACGCATTGAATAAAACATAAGCGAATTGCAGACTGTTTCTACTCCTCCATCGTGTCTACATAATGTTACCATCGGTTCTAGATAACTTCAGATTTCGAGTCCATTTTAAGGGGCTGCAATTCCCTTCTACGTCTCTCAGAAGTGGAATATTCAAGTTCTGCTTTCACGTAATTTGTCTTGGTGGTGGGTATATTAACACTTGTTTTCCAAATGTGAAATTTCTTCCAACTATATAAGTGTAATATATTATTAATAGTTAACTCTGTAGAACACAATAAGTTAATAGAAAATTATATTGTGTGAATAAATAATAATGCATTTGAAACAACATGAGTTTTAATAAATATGATGAAAAAAACTAGGCGGCTACAGAAGTTAACATTTACGCTCCTGGGAGACTTAAAACAGAGTAAAAAATTCTCATTTATATAAATGGATACCATGATGGCGGCGTTGATCAACGCCGTTAAATGACTTCAGTATTTACGTAAGATTTGTAAGCGCATTATTTCTTGATATTGTATATTCATGCCTGGTTGGTAGACGTTCAAAGGCTTATGTAATGGAATTAAACTGTAGTTAATGAACATGACACACATGTAGTTTAGTTTAGGGTGTGGCATTAAAACGGCTCTTTTTTTAAATGCAACAAAACAGATACTGCGTTTAATTATAAAATAAAAAATTACAAACACATCCACTGAATCCTTATATATTGGTATTTGAAAAATCAGTATAAAAGCCCCTTCAGGGTAAAGGGAAGAGTGACGCAAGAATTCTACTCACAAAAGAAGTGATATCCATTTTGCGATTGACTTTCTTTATGTCACTATGGGGGAGGTGAAAATACTACATCTCTTAATTTTATTACAAAGGAAACACTTCCACCATAGTGACACAAAGAAAGTAACTCGCAAAATGGATATCACTTCTTTTGTGAATATAATTCTTGCGTCACTCCTCCCTTTACCCCCGAATTATTTTTCATTGATATCACTTATTTTGTAAGGCTGCCTATTAAAAAAAAGGTGCATACAAAAGGTCGATTTTGGACCATGGTACGGTTCGTATCTCGAAAACGGTAACTCTTTTTCCACCCGTAAGGGACCCGCAATTGACTCCCAAAACCCTCTGGTACCAGCCATTTGGGGCTAAAACTTTTCGATCATTTTTTAAAATTGTGATTGGGCTAGAAAGCCACAACTTTTGAACCCCTTCACCGATATTGACGTGTGATACACATTTGAAAGGTATTATTGAAGCGTAGATTACGATTCCGCAAGTTTCGGCTGCCTATATGGTCTGGGTTCTGCCCTAGGGGATCCCACGGAGGTCCTGCTGACCCAAATGTTTTTCTGTGTCATAGTATAATAAAGAGCTTTCAATGGAAGTTCAAGCATCAAAATCGGGCTTATAATTTGCTAGATCCGAAATTAGCTGTATATATGTGAGTGCCGCTAGCTGACTTCTTTGTGAGTGACACTCGAAGAGCTGCCGTTCTTCTTAATATGCATAGTCACGGTCATGTTTTGAAAATGACGTCCTACAGATGAGCGTCGTTTCGAAGTTCACACCGGGACAATCTTAACCAGAGCACGTTACAATATCTGAGTAGAAATGTCTTATTTCAGTACTGATGCTGGTTTTCAGCTCTACAACACTGTGAATATACCATTTTTGGCAATCCTAGGTTAGGTCTACTTCGGTGGGAAAGTTTCTGTAATGTTGCTGGCAACACTTACACAATCTTAAGGGATGATTTACATACAGTTTCAACCCTACGAGATACAGATTATGCAGCGGTTACGTGAAACTGATTCTGAGCATGAATGAATCTTTCTATGGAATTTTTTGGTAAAATTCGAAAAAAAAAATTTTTTTTCTTGTACTGTGGATAAGAAACGAGGCCCAATTCCATCTTATTGGCTGTGATTACTGGTCCGACGATAATACCCGTGAACTGCATGAATGCCCGTTACACGATCACAGTGACTGTGTGGTGTGGTCTCCTCAATGGGAATAATCAACCTTTTATTTTTCGAGAATCAGTACAAACCAGGAACCATCTCAACGATCTGCCGACATGATTCCTTTCACCTGAAATTCCACACTTCCCTTCAAATGAGCCATTGCAATACATCTCACCGGTCGTGAATTTCAAGAAAAGCCCTGCGCCCACTTTCCGGAAACTACAACATTTCAAAGGACACATTTCGTGCCCTCCCAGATTACCAGATTTGTGTGTTTGCGATTACTTTCTGTGGCACTTCTGTTGAGGAGCTTAAACACAATAACATGACTGAAATTAGAAACTTCCCTGTTAAAATGTGCCAATTTGCATCGCAGGATTGTCTGAGTGTCAAATTCGAAACGACGGTCACCTGCACGAGGTCGTTACCAAAACATGACTGTTATTACGCGTATTTTACAAATGCCAGTATACAGTATAAGGGTTCAGTGGATCTGTTTTTTAAACTTTTCTTTAGTTCACAATGGTTCGTGGTGGTGTTCCCCCCCCCCCCCTTTTCCTTTGACGAAGACTGCTCAACAATTAAAGCTGTAAGGCTTTAGTTAAGCTTGCATCAGGATGACTTGTTTATTATTGTTGTATTTGAAGTTGGAGTTGGTTTCCACTATTTATTTCTTGTTTCTTTGCTACTTTCGTATGTTTATAAATTAGTTTTGCAGTAGACTTTGGTGGTGGTCTTTACAAACTGTTAATTTTTGTAAGTACAATAAGTACAATTTTATTTTGAACACAGTTTAGAACTATATAGAATACAAAAGTGGACTTTCTCCTTAATTAATAGTAAAAATATTAACTAACTAACTCTATGGCTTATGGAACTCGCAAGTTCATCGCCGTAGTAACAAACGTTCGCCATTGGTTTCTATCCTGAGCAATATCAAGCCAGTTTCCATCACGAACACTCGAAGATCTCTTCTAATATTGTCCTCCCAACGACGTCTCGGTCTTCCCAATGGCTTCTTTCCATCCGGCCTTCCAACCAGGATAGAATATAATCTTCGTTTTTCCCCCATCCGAGCTACGTGGCCTGCCCACCTTAGTCATCGCGATTTCATTATTTTTACAACATCTGCTGAATCGTTCAGTCCGTGGAGTTCTTCATTATGCAGTCTCCTCCACTCTCCAGTCATCTCGTCCCGCTTCGGCCCGTATATCTTTCTTAAAACCTTATTTTCAAACACACGTAATTTATGTTTATCTGCTAGGGTCGTACTCCAACTTTCGCAACCGTAAAGTATTACCGGCAGAATAACCGTTCTGGATATTTTCAATTTCAATTTCCTTGATATTAATCGCGATCTTAGAAGTTTTTGGACTGAATAGAAACATGCGTTGCCCGATACTAAGCGACTTTTTATTTCTTCCGTGACCTCATTTTTGCTTGTTACGTATGCTCCCAAGTATTTAAATTTGTTTATTTTTTCTGTGGCCTCATCCCTAATTCTTATGTATTTATTTCCTTCATTCCCTGTGTTTCGACTTGTTATCATGTATTTTGTTTTATCTGTGTTTACCTGTAGACCTATCTCATCGCACGCTTCTACTAAGACATCGGTGTTGCTTTGTAGTGCATCTATATCGTTCCCTATTAAATCTACATCATCCGCGTATACGAACAGTTGATTCAAACATTCAATTATAGTCCCTTTTTGTCCCCTTTAATTTTTAAAATCGCATATTCTAACGCAAAGTGAAACAGTAGTGGTATATAGATACAATAATGAATACAGGGGTTTTTAAGATGACAGTTATCTATGTTTTTATAACTGTTTGATTTGTAGGAATGGATGTATGAATTCTCATGTGTTATTTATTTAGTTTTGAAAAAAAAAAGGGGGACGGATTTCAGACGAGGAATATTCTATATAATATGGAATTTGTTGGATTTTTTTTTTTTAATTAAGAGAATATGGCCTATTCTTTTGTTGGGATTAGCAGTCAGTGAATTGATTGACATAGGCTGGTTAATTTTCAGTTTTAATAGGGCGGAGTCAAGGGCTTTTCGATGATTATTATATTGTATGCATTCGAATAGGATATGATGTCTTCAAAGAAAAGGGTTGTTTTCGGAACTGCAGTAAGGAGTATCAGATAATTTGATCTTGTGTAGATGTTGTTTACTAGTAGTAACGTGTTCGTGGTGTCTTCAAATCTTGCAACGTTCATTTCACGTCATACCATGATGAAATTTTGCTCAGCGACGTAAGTTGGGTAACAATACATTATTCCATTGTTACTGCCATATATAATTCTATATATTTACATATTATGGACTTCTTCATCCTAAAATAAATACTAGCCTGCAATTCTTAAACAATTCGTACTAAAGAATAAAAAATAAAATGTTCATGCATGACTAAAAAGAAAAGCATGGGGCGCGCCAATTCAAGAATGTATAAAGTGACTATATGAGAGCACGCCCCATGCTTCTCTTTTTAGTACCAATTGTTGAAGAAAAGTATGTCTTGAAAAAATATCTTTTTAATTATTTTTTATTTTATTTTTTTTAATAATAAAACAAAGTATAATTTTTGTTGCATCCCTATAAAGTTGAACGTGTTCATTTTTACGTATTCACTAACAATTTTCTTCTTCTGTTTCCGTGTAGGTGGATTACGTTTCGAAATGCATCAATTTGTCCATTGAGCAAGTGGAGAAGAAGCTGTCACAAATGATTTTGGACAAGAAGTTTCACGGTATTCTCGATCAAGGCGAGGGTGTGTTAATAGTTTTTGAAGAGACCCCAGTGGACAAAACATACGAATCAGCATTGGAAACGATTCAAAGTATGGGAAAGGTAGTGGACACTTTATATCAAAAAGCCAAGCAGCTAACATAATAATTGTGTGCAATCTGTGTTAAAGAGGAAAGAAATCATCTTGGTTATACACTAAAACTGATTTCAAAAACCAAGATTGTTAACTTTTTTTTTTTTTTTTTTCATCGGCGATTGTGGTATTAAAAATATCTTTAACAAAGGAAAACTATGAACTCTATACAAATTGCATTGTTTTTTTAGTTGATCAAATAAGTACATCTGGTGTATTGCTCTGTACCAACGCTTTCCGGCAAGCAGAAATATTGTCCTTCTGAGTCCCTTATTTATAAAGTTTTACTGCAATGTTTTGGATTAAAAAAAAATAATAAATAAATCAATAGTGTGGACACTAGAAATTGACTAGCAGATAATATAATAATTAATCTCTATGTATGTCTTCAGCTCAACACTTCTTGCAAATGCTACCGTGTGCTTAAGTAGCGAAGAAAACAGATCTTAACAAAAGCATAATTATGTTGGAAACTTTTCATTTTTCTGTAAATAAGTCAAAGGAAACAAAAAGAAGCCTTGTTTGTTGATTTGAAGATTTAATAATGTATATATTTAATAATAAAAGAAAACACCATATACATTTTTCTATACTAACAAAATGAACTGTGTGCAAGAGTTTGTTTTTAAATGAAAGAGTTAACAACTACTTAATTAATGTTTTTTTTTTCTTCTATTAACTGTTCCCTCCATCTCAAGGCGCGTTCTTCTACTAATCTTACATACTTCTGCTTGACTTCAGGTCAGATAATATTTTTATTGAAAGTTGAGGAACTTTACTGTGGAGGGCACTCTTAAAACAAAACAGATTGTACTTGTTGGATTAAAAATAAAACTCATCATCGCTCACCTAAGTCTATATACTATTGATTGGAGTGTTCATTTTTTTTTCTTCATTCTTTATCACTCTTTGTGAATATGTGAGAGTTTCGCCCATTTTTTACATGCAGTGTGACATGATGTATTAATTCTCTTGTCTTGTACCTAAGATTCTTTTATTGTGTAGTTAAAACAATCCCCCGTCCCCCTTTTTTTTCTGTCTTGCGAAAAGCACAACATGTTTCTTCCAGGTTGAACTGATTTTTGTGTTTGCAACACTGCAAGTTACCAAGATCGACCTTTGAAGCTCTTCCATTTTTTATCACAACTGACGTGCTGATCCGGTCACTTGGTCTGGAGTAGTAGTTTGTAGTGTAAGGACGTGTTTGGAGTCATCGGCACAAACATTGAGTGACGGAGTATTACGCAGTGGTATGTCATCTTTTTGTGGAAAACTTTGTGAAAATGTCTTGACAGTATATGTTTAATTTCAGTGGGTATTTACAGATATCTAAAGCACAAGATTTTCGCTAACTGTTGAAGACGAATTCCACAGTGTGGGACCATGAACAAAAGACCGATGTCAACACAGCTAGGGCGATGAAAATTGTACGCTCTGATACAAGATAAACTCTGAAAATGATTGAGGAAAAGTTGAGTATGAATCGAGAAAGACTTCGTTTAATACTTAACTGAAAACTTTGTGCCAAAACTGTTCCAAAATGCTTTCCTCGACTATTTTCGTCACATGATCACTAACACGTCCTTACAGTATAAAGCTACCTCAGACTGAGAGTTGCGCGTGTTGAAGGGAGTGGTTCGGAGCCCACTTTACCAGAAAACTAGCTCCCGTCCTTAGAAAAGTTTAAACGTTAAGGCTCAATCCAAGTAGGTTTTCCCGCTTTTTTTCGTTTTACGTCAATTATTCAAATTTCAGTAGAGGAAAACAGAAATTAACTTTCACGGGCCAAAGTTCGTTTCGTCCTTCAATAATGAGTACAATTAGTTTTAATAAAATATTAATAATAAACTCAGGATTGTGTGCAGACACTTTTGGGACAGTATAATGTCCCAAAAGTGTCTGCACAAAATCCTGCTGTTACTACTAGCATTTAATTTCAACTAATTCTACTCATTATTGAAGGACGAAACGAACTTTGTTCCGTGAAAGTTAATTTCTGTTTTCCTCTGCTGGAATTTGAATAATTGACGTAAAAACCTACTTGGATTGAGCCTTAATAACAAACCAGTCAGTCATCTCGGACTGAATAACTGCAATACCTCGTCTGTCGCAAATGAAATAGAGGTTCAAGGTCTAACTTGGCGTATTTAGTGGTGGGCTCTGGGTTTAAACCCGGGTTTTTATTTTTCAGTGTATTTTTTTTTTATTGTATTCGAATAATTTCAAAATTAATGTCTGTGCTAATTCTGAACATTTTTTTATGATTTAATGAACTCTCAATGTAGTACAGGATAAACACTACACTAATGAGATAGAAACGTGTATGTATGATTTGCGTATTATATTGATTATTATATACGACAAGAAGGTTAAGTACTGAATATAACTTAATAAAAGAAATATTTATAAGTGCAATTTGCACACCTTTTTAAATAAAAACCCGGGTTTTTACCCATCACTAGGCGTATTCTAGTATCTGCAGGATTGACAATATTGGAAGAAAAGTCTCATTGTTTTATTGTCGAACCTCGTATATGTAAGTTGTACAGAATGGAACATTTGTAAGTTTGTGTTGTTTAATCTACGCAGTGAAGATCTTTAGAATGACTATATTTTGAAGCAAAATTGGATATGAATAATAATATGACGTAACCGATATCCTTATCTTACCAGCTTACTTGTTTAAGAGGAGAGCACAGTTTTCTACCATAGCTATGCTGCTACGAACATAATTTTTTTATGTTTTCTATACACATTAGCTATATATGATACGAAGGTCAGTCAAAAAGTTCGCGAACAGTTTGTATAACTCAGTATTACTTACGTATTTGGCAGTCTCCACCTAGTCACCTTCGAAGTATGATCCTTGCGTACATACACACTTGCTCCAGCGGCTCTGCCATTGTTTGAAGCAGTGGCGGTACTGATTATTTGGAATGATTACGTTAGAAGGAACTGTGTCGCATTTTCCTGGATCTCTCCTGTCGTGGCAAAATCTATTTCTGTGAACTTCAGTTTCAATTTGGGGAATAATCTAAATCACAGGGAACGAAATCAGGAGAATACAATGGTTGCCGGACGATAGGTATGTTTTTCTTGGTGAAAAAAAATGCTGCAAACGAGGGCGCCACGTGAACTGATACTGAAGCGCCAGTACACACATTACGTCATCGTACCGTAGAATGCAGCGACACAGCGGAACAAGTTCAAACTAATACAGACAGTCGACCGTTTCTACACGTTAGGTATTACATTCGCGAACTTGGTGATTGCCCGTTGCATTCAATAAAAAATTGTAAATTAACTAACTTTACACGCGTCAGCAAAAGTTGGTCGAAGCTTTGACATAGTGATACTAGAACTAAGTTATCCAAGATATTATCCAGGAAGTATCTTTGGTAGCCATTACAAGGAGACGTAAACTTCAACATTTGTCATCCAAATGTATGTCTTGTTGATCGATTCCCATTGTATTTATCTTTCGACATGTTTGTCTTGGACTGGGGTAAGTTATAGGGAAAAAAATGTAGGAAGTCATCCAGGGCCTAATTTTGAAGATACCGTCGCGGTATTAGCATGATGTGATACGAACAACCCTAAAATACCTCCTCAGAATGAGCGGCCGCTGGGTTTGAACCATGACCTTCCGTAAACGAAACCAACACACTACCAACTTAGGCTCGGTCTATATATATATATATATAAGGTAAATTTAAGACAAATGAAGGGAAAAAAGGATAATACAGTTTATAGTTTAGTATTAGATCACACATATAAAAAGTCACTATATTTCGTACCTATTGTTTTCAAGTATACAGGAAGAGAGCGAAGTTTGCGTGTTCACAAAGTACAAGTTTGAAGAGACAATGGCGACACGTAGCGGGACAAAGCATCAAAACTGGGGAAAAACTGACTGCCGTAGCGCGTAGATTTCCGTAACTTCAAATAATAACTGTGATGCCTTTTATGTGGGGGAAACAAGCTGTGCTCTTAACATTCGAATTAATAACCATCGTCACTTCTGGACTATCAACAAACCGGATGCCCCAGTTTCCTTGCACACCGAGTCCACAATGCCAATTTTGATCTTTCTTCCTGGTTGCCATAATCCACATTTTACCCCCTACGACCAGCACCTCAACACGCCGTCTATGGGAAAATGCCTTTATTCACGGTTTGAGCGCGAAAATAAAAAACCTGGCCTTAACCTTCAATAACTCTAAGCTCCCCTTTTCCTCTGCATTTTCAACACATTTCCATCCACGATCCCACCTTTTACTTACACGCTATACAGTTATCATTATTTCAAGTTCCGGATATCTGCGCGCTACAGCAGTCAGTTGTTCTCCAGTTTTGATGCTTTGCCCGCTACGTGTCGCCACTCTCTTCAAACTAGTACTTTGTGAACTTCGATATCTTCCTCTATACTTGAAAACTTGTATAGGCACGAAATATAGTGACTTTTATATATGTGATCTAATACGAAACTATAAACTGTATTATCCTTTTCACCCCTTCATTTGTCTTAAATTGCCCTCCCGGCTTTCCTTTGATCTAGTTGAACTCATATATATATATATTAAACTGGGATGAAGTTGGAATTAAAATTAATGGCGAATATCTTCATCATTTACGGTTCGCTGATGATATAGTCCTGTTTGCTTCAAGTGCAGAAGAACTACAAACCAGAATGGAAGAACTGAGTAACGAGAGTTCGAAAATCGGCCTTAAAATGAACTTAAGTAAAACAAAAGTAATGTACAACCAACATGCTGCAAAGAAGGAAGTGAAGATTAACGGAGAGACAATAGGCATAGTTGATGAGTATGTTTACCTAGGCCAGCTTAAAACATCGAATGCAAAGTTGACTGATGAAATAAATAGAAGATGTAAAATGGCGTGGAGTTCTTTCGGAAGACTACACTTTATTTTCAAAAGCAAACTTCCAATGTGTCTGAAGCGTAAAGTTTATAATCAACGTGTCTTACCTGTAATGATGTACGGGTGCGAAACTTGAACATTGAATGTGCAAACGACTCAAAGATTGAGAGTCACACAAAGAGCAATGGAGAGATGCATGCTAGGAATAACCAGGAGGGACAGGAAGAGAAATGAATGGATTCGCGCACAAACAAAGGTAGAGGATGTGATCAAGACTGCGAAGAAGATGAAGTAGAGATGGGCCGGTCACATAGCTAGACGAACAGATGGAAGGTGGACGACAAATGTACTACAGTGGATTCCTAGAGAAAAGAAACGACCGAGAGGACGTCCAAATGCAAGATGGGTAGATGAAATCAAACGTTTTTCAGGAGCTACATGGATGAGGATAGCAGCAGACCGAGATATGTGGAAAGAAAAGGAGGAGGCCTTCATCCAGCAGTGGATAGAAAACGGCTGAATATGATGATGACCCAGCATCGTGAGGACAATTGGGGAGCTGCTACGAATAGAAGACAGTAGCGATCACAGTGAGAGCTTCGGCTCTCCTCTCCCAACCCGTCTGGTATGCGTGGGAGCGGAAGAGCAACTCCTCCATTCGGGGAGAGGCCTCATCTACTAGTGGATTGAATATGGCTGTGATTTATATATATATAAGATGGTAAAAAGGATGTGGGTGTTTTTTTTTTTTGTAAAAGATGTAAAATCTTTCGACTCCAGGTAAATTGTAAACTGATGGCATGATTAGTAAAACTTAAAAAAGGAGGGGGGGTGGGAGTATTTAAAACTGAAAAATTTGATAGAGATGTTTTTTGTTTGCCGAAGTGATACGTTTGCTTTTCTAGTTCCGAAGGTATGATTAAAGAAGACAATAGCGTATTTCATTTTGAGATGATCAAGGTATAAGTAATTAATTGTAAGTTCTTATTAATTTTAAATCTCTATTTTACAGCCCTTTCAATTTTTTAAAAGTAAGAAACATACACCGTGAAAACATCTAGAACAAATTAAAATACGCCCTCACCCTGTTGGAGTTCAATGAATTTCTGTGGAGTTGTTAACAACAAAGTTTTGAGTATAGCTGCATGCTTTGTGCGTTTGAGGGAGAGAGAGAGTAGAGACCTTAGGTGTCAAGGTTTTTGCGATGCAAATTTTCAATATTTCTTTAAAATTGGAGAAAATCCACGGGGAATATTTGAATTGATATCAACGTCCTAAACGAGCGGGTGAGCTACTAAGGACCTACAGTTTTTTTTATAAAGTGGGGTTAGAAACCACTCCCTTCAGTGACCACGAGCGCGCTAACCTCTCAGTCATTCCGGGGTCAACATCCAAATTGAATCACACCGAGCCGCCGTAGCTCAGTGGTAGAGCATTCGCGAAGTCCTGGATTCGATCCCAGTGGCCGACCATCCTGACGGGTTTTTTTGTCAGTCACCAGGCAAATGCTGGGATGGTAGCTTCAACATAAGTCCTGGCCGTCACTTTCCCCTCCCCAATCCCGACCTGAGCTTTAGATGCCTGAAGACCATAAATAAAATGCAAATGGAATCGCCGAAATTACCAAGGAGTAGCTGCTCTACAATTTCGTAATTTTTTTTTGTGTTCACCATTTTGTTAAGGTTTTTGTATGTTATCTGCTCAAAACTACTTGATTTATTAAGTATCCAAATACAGCTGAAGCCATTTTACGTTGGACATAACAATGCACAACAAAGAAATAAAAATGCAACAAACAAAGGAAATCATAATATTTGAAACAGAACAGAACTAAGGAAAATTCGGTGGGCCACCGGCGGCCCGCCGAGTTTTCCTTGTGGGGTAATTTATGCATTCAGTTGTTCAGTAACCATCCTTAAATATACATTGCAACTATTTCCTGATGACCATATTGAGGACGACAACGAGGATAACAACAAAGCAAGAAATGAAGCAAAAAAACATCCAGACTATGATAATGAAAATCGCCATGAAATAATTGTTTCAAACGATCAAGTAGCGGATATATTAAGGAAACTAAAAACAAGAAAAGCTCCGGGACCAGATCAAATAAAAAATGAGATCTTCAAAAATAATCAACAATTATGGACACCTTATTTAACTAAATTATTCAATGAATGCATCCAACAAGAAGAATTTCCGGAATCATGGAAAAAGGCTAATCTTATAATCTTCCTTAAAGGAGATGATAAGGATAGATTTAACCCAAAATCGTATAGGCCGATATGCTTGCTAAACACGATCAGCAAGATATTTGAAAAAGTTATAGCTCAAAAAATCAATCAAAAAAGGAACGATCTGGCGAACTGTAAACTACAATATGGTTTCCGTCCGGGTAAATCGACAGAGGATGCTATCAATGAATTATGCAATAGTATATATTCACTGAAAGAAGAAAATTGTAAATATGTTATTGTAATCTTCTTTGATATTATGGGGGCCTTCGACAATTTGTGGTGGCCCTCATTACTAGTGGAACTAAGAAAGCTAAATATTCATAAGAAATTATGGAAGGTCATTGAAAATTACTTTAAGGATAGGGTGATAGAGGTGGAAACGGCGGACGGCGTCGTGGCGAAGACTCCTACTAGGGGCTGCCCTCAGGGATCCGTGTTGGGGCCTGTCTTCTGGGACCTGGCCTTTCAGCCTTGCCTAGAGATGCTAAGCGGGATGCAGCAAGTTGAGAGGGTGGTGGGATATGCCGACGACCTGGCGGTCGTAATAAAGGGAAGTAGTCGCCTTGACCTGGAAACTAAAGCCAACGAAATTACAGGGAAAATGACATTGTGGTGTAGAGGAAACAAGCTAACAATATCATCTGACAAGACAAAATATGTGCTATTTAAAGGCAGTTTAAATTACAACAGAGGACCAATAATTAAAGTTAATGGGAAGTCAATAAAAAGAGAAAGATATATGAAATATTTAGGCCTAACATTGGATGAAAAGTTAAATTTCAGACAACATACGACAATTGTCAAGAATAAAGCAGTCAAAATAACACATAAGTTAGTTAATATTGCAGTAAATGACTTTAAAATTCCCATGAAAATATTACGAATATACCACGATGTCATAATAAGAGCAATTGTGGGCTACGCCGCAAGCGTTTGGGGTCATCGACTAGATGATGTTGCACAAAAAATAACAATTGATCGAGCGCAACGACAACTTCTTTTGCGTCTTTCAGGCGCCTATAGAACCACTTCAACTGAGGCTCTCCAGGTCGCACTGGCTGTTCCCCCCCTCCATCTCCAAATTAAGAAATTAGGCGCTATGTATTGGCTAAAAAAGAAAGACCAAGATAAATTAATTAAAATTCTACATAGACCTGCAGAAAACGTTTCTGAAATCAATTCAATCGTGGTCGAGGCATGGCAGAACCAATGGAACGCAACCGATAAAGGAAGAAGATTATACTCTATTTTTCCGAGCATTGAGGAACGATTGGATATGCAGCTGGAAGTTACGGGAGGTTTAATGCAATATCTAACTGGCCACGGTCCCTTTCGACAGAAGCTGCACCAGATGAACATCGTCGAGGACAATATGTGTCATACTTGTGGGGTGGTGGCTACGCCCGAGCATATCATTCTGCGATGCCAAGAAACTGAGCATCTTGCTAGAGATGAAAGAGAACTCCTGGGGGAGACCCCCGTCACAGACGTTCTGAGAACTCCGGAACTGGTGGCGGCCCTCAGGGGACTAACAGATAGAATTTCTAGCTACTATAAAAGAAAATTTATTAACGGCGTGAACCACCGCGTACAGGAGACAAGATAAGGGAAAATCTTTACTTTACAGGTAAGCTGGTGGATGATTGTGTCCGCGCAGCCGCGTCGTGACAACCGCGTCTATTAAAAAACAACTTAAATGTGAAGCGAAATAAATTAAAAACGTGAACATAATTAGAATAACTGTGTCTGCTGGAACCCGGCAGAACTAGCGCCTTGAGGCGGAAACCGTCACAAGAGACGCTCTAAGTGTGTGAGTGTGTGAATGGAAGAGGTGCTGATGGATGCGAGTAAGGAAAGATAACAATTAATATTTGTGCAAGAACGCTGATCTTCTGGAACCCGGAAGCAATGCGGCTAGATGGAACAAGTGGAATGAGTGAGGAGAGAGTGCGTGAGTTAAGTGAAATTTGTGTAAAGTGTGGTATAATGGAAACGAGACTGCAAAAGGAGTAACCTGTGACAAGAAGAAGATGCAGTTAGTACCAGGAATGGGATGGCGAAAAAAACTTTGTGGATTTACCAACGCATCCACGCGCACCTAATCCTATGTTTGCTACTTTTTTTTATCTTGTTACAGGAATAAGAAGAAGAAGCCATACGAAGAAGCAGCTCAAGTTATGTGTTGTCCTGTTTTGTCTTTGTCCTGTCCTTGTCCCCTTGTTTGACTCCTTAAATGTTATGTACTTTGTTTCTTTGTTCTTTTTCTAAATAAATGGTATATAAGTAGAAAGGGTCCCCCCCCATGCAAAAGGTCCATTTATGATATTGAGGCCAGGAGAACATTCTGGACGCCTGGCAAAAGCCCGTCCCGCAACCCCAGAAGTCTCAGACTGATGGAACACAGGAGCTTTTTGGAATGCCGGAACTCCGGCAATCCAAGAATCTCTAGGGACATGCCTGCCCCAAGGCAAGGAGAGCGAATATCTGCTCGTGATGCACGTCCCAGAAAGTGCACAACTTGTCTTGTGCAATGGATGCAAAGAGGCAGGGGTGGAATGCGGGTCCCCAAATAAAAATAAAATAAAAAAAATATACATTGCAACTAAAATTGGTGGCCAGTTCGTTGAATTGGAAGGGTAATCTATACAATAAGGATACCTTTTCTGCAGATAACCTTGGGTGTGGAAGAGCCAAATAGTGTTTGCATCTTGTACTCCGCGTACATGCTCTCAAATATAGATGGGGGGGGGGGATAATAGTCGGCCACATCTGATTTATCCATGTACAATATTATAGAGGAATATGAAATCGGCCACCCTACGACGATATTCTGGAGATCCAATATTCAGTGCTTCAAGTAGCTATTTTTGTCCAAGTTGCAAACAGTGGGAACTCGAAACCTAACAATTGCTAGGAAAAAGTTGAAAATTCTATCCAGCTTAGAAAGAAAGGTAGCTATAGACCATACGGGTGAACAGTACTCCAGTGAAGGGGAAACGTAAGATTTGTAGTATAGAGGTAAAGCCTGAAGATTTCTGATCTCGACGTATCTATAAAGTAATCCAAAGAGACGCATAGCTTTTTAAGTTGTGACAACAACTTGTTCTTCGAAGCTTAGTTTCGAATCTATGATAACTCCAAGGTCATTATGACTATTAGTTTGGTTAATAACAGTGTCCCCAATAACAAAGGTACTGTGGAAGACATTTTTCTTCAGCGAAATCGTGAGAGAGAGAGAGACATTTTGCAGAATTTATTCTGAAATCCCACTGTTCACACCAAGAAATAAATGCATTAATATAAGATTGGAGCCGAATCACATCATTAATGGTGTTAATTTCACGGAACACTTTACAATCATCCGCGAATAGAAGTGACTTAGAATTATAGTGTTCGAACAACTCAGCAAGATTGTCCATATACAGAACAAAAAGTAATGGTCCTAAAACGGACCCTTGTGGAACACCCGATAGAGCAGGCAACCAATCCGAATTAATACCACTCTGACATCGATGGGATAAATAACTTGATAGCAGTGCGAGAAGGGAACCAGTAATGTTAAATCTAGTTGATAATTGATACAGCAGAATTTCATGATTTATTGAATCAAAAGCTTTTTTAAGATCGAAGAAAATTACATCCAGTTTGAGAGTTATGGGCAAAAGCTTCAACAGCATGAGTGTGTAAGACGGTCAGATTAGTTAAACATGATGTACCAGCAAGGAACTCGTGTTGAGGCTGATAAATGTATGGAATAGTCGCTGTACAGAGGAAGGTGATACATCATTTTATTTCAACTGGGACCTTCGCTGCCTGTATCGGAAGAGTGGGGATTTAATTTGTCCAACCCGAAAAACTAAAAACGGTTACTTCAAACTCTGGATATGCCACGTTGACGTCCAATCTATTAGCATTTAAGGCAATTGGTGCACTCCCACCACATATAAACTTGGATATTATGGATGATGGAAATAGTTTAGAAGAAACTCCCAGGTCTGAAGTTGCAAATGGCACAATTTCTGCTATTTGAACTTAAACAAGCAAAAGTTGGAACGAGCTCGAAAGCGTGCTGCAGGGGAACCACACTCTTCAAGCACATTGCCGAACACATCAGAGCGACTCAGGCAGAAATTTGCAAACATTTTGGTCATCCTCCTGCCTTTCTTCACAGTTTGTAAAAAAACGTGTTTTTCCTGCAGGAAAGAAGGCTCCAAGAATGCACTTTTCTGTATTACAACTTCCATGCATGACAAATTGAAGCATTGTGCAGATTTCCTAAAAGACAGAACTTCAAGCATTTCTGTCCAGCGGATGCAGAGTTGCGAAGAGTCAAGCAAGACAAGATGATAAAACTGTTGAAGCAATAGCGTGTGCAGTTTTGGGTCAGTTTATTAATTCGAAACTTCGGAAGATGTCGATTACGTTTTCAAAGTGACAAATCTTACGTCAAATTACAGAGGGCAATTGGTCTCCTTGGAGTTCCTGAGGCTGAGTTGCCAGAAGTACACACTTCACGGTTGCGGGTCAGATTCTTTTTCCTCAACTAAGAGCAGACAAATCAGGAAAAGAATACTTGGTTGAACGTAATGGTGCTAATATATATATAATGATGTACAGATGCTTATCAGAATAATGGAAACACCTGAACGAAAGTGCAACTTACCAGATTAATATGGTATCGGGCCACCTTTCGCCTTCAGAACAGCCTTGATGCGACGTGGGATG
>JAGDQP010009670.1:0-12503 GCA_022664845.1 Lepisma saccharinum
TGTATTACCAAACAAGAGATTATACTTATTGTATATTGATGTATATAAAGCAAAAGAAACAAAATTGAACAAGTTATGTTATGAGTATGAAACCAGAAGTGTTACAAATAAAAATATAGAAGCCATCAAAACTAGCAAAATATCAACACACCACCAAATTTACTATCCTGTACCAAACATTTACAACAAAACATCTGTATACATTAGAAAAAGAAAACATACAAGCCGGTTTAAAACACTTTTTTTGTGTTAGTTAGAAATTGAAAATGACAATGATGCAGAAGAAATATTATGTAAATAATTTGTCATGGGTAACCAGCTAACAGCAACCGAATGATTATTTGACAATAAGACTCAAACGCAAGCTGAGAATTCTGTGAGTTGCAAGCCTTCCACCATGCATTCGTCCAGTAATTTATCAATTTGTATTTAACAAATTAAATTACTCCACGAGCTGATTTTGAGCCATCGAGTATTTTTCGAATCAGTTTAGCTCCCGCTTCCAGACCGCTTGACTGGTCTTTATTTCTTTATTTTCTTCATACCCGCAACAGAGAGCCATCTCCGGTTATTACAGGTTTTACATGTTACAATCATATACATTTTATTAAACATGGTATTACTTAAAACTAAAATGTTAAAAACAAAAAGAAATGAAAGGTAGAAAAGTCACTATAAAGATAAGAGAGAAATATGAAATAAAAATATAAAAAAGAGAGTAGACTATTGGTTTCTAAGTCACAGAAAATATAAAAAAGAATAGGCTACTATTTACAAATTTATTTCCAAAAATACAAAGCGTCAATGAAGGCGCAGCAGAATCTGACCTGAATCAATAGTTCAAATTCGCACAAATTATCAAATTTGAAATTAACTATTCCACAATGAAGATATTTTGAATTCAACACAGCTATTAATTGGATTTTAAAATACAATATCGTAATTGAGTTGAAATAACAAATATAGAAACGCATTTAACTATGCTAAAACTGTAATGGATAATTGAATAAAGATCTGTTTCAAAACAAACAGAAATGAAGAAACTTTTGTTATTAATCAAGCAATTTTCAAACTTGTTCAAATTAGAAATACAATATCGCCAAAGAAATATGAGAGGTTCAACGAAAATCCCATTCAATATTTTTAACCTCCTCGAAATGAACAACTTACGCTCAAACAACAATTTCGATACCTCGATAATAAGGATTTAATTTCGATGTTCCAGTTAATCTACAGCTCTAGGAACAAGTCAAAACTGAATTGAACATCAAAGTATTCAGCACACTCTCAAACACATCCAGAACACTAAAAAAAATATAGAAAAGTAAACTTCAGCAGGAGAGTTAGAATTGATAGGGTACTGATAAAACCTCTTTTCATGTATTCCATACCAGTGATGCCATCTTGTGAATGTCACTCCGACATGGACGACCCGAAACAACGACCATGGAATCAAAAACCCAAATTAAAATGTTACTTTAAATTTTAGGTTACCTCAACTAACAGCTGAGCTTCTGATAAGCTAAAAATGAATTTTAGTCTACATCAACTAACAGCTGATCTACACTGAAAATTGGAGAATTTTTAAAATGTTAAAGACTTGAATTATGGCTTAATTTTAAGTGATTCACTTCGAAATTGAACGTGAATTAAAGTTAAATTCAAAATTTAATGAATTATTTTATTAATTATCCAATTATCTTTTAAACTTCTGAGAAGTTTCAGATAGATATAGATTAACTCAACGTAATTAAATTAACTAACTAGCACTTTAAAGAATCACTCACGAACTTTAAATAAAATTCTTTAATTATTAAGTTTTTTGATTAAGAAAGAACTTTAATACAACTGACTACGTAATGTGGAATTATTTAATTTCTTAATTATCTTTGAATAACTATCACTGAAAGAAATATAAACCAAATTAAATATTTATTCACTTTTAAACTGCATTTACTATGATTTACACCTTTGTCCCACATTACCCAATTTAGAAAAGGTTTAGGAAGCCACATGACGTCACGCCGCAAATCACCACAATTAGCACAAGCACAGGACACATGTTTTAACGTAAAACCACATCACGGTTGAAAGCAATACAACTTTTATCTGACTTACCTAAGTTATACTAGATATTTTCTGTGATTTACAATTATCCGAATTAAAACTTACGAAACATTTCCAGTAACGGAATTTGCCAATGGATGAAAAAACACAACGTGACAAACATTCTCCATTTTCCAAACATGCAATTCTTTCAGCAAAAAGTAAATAACTTCCAGGAATCAGAAAACAAAAGCTCTCCTCAACAGTTTCGATACGACGACAGTTCGAAATCAAAACGAAGAATTCCATTCACACTGGATACGACTTCCCACCTATACTGGAAAGTTTGACCTCCCGAAAAATTTAGTTTCTACCAATCAAAGAAATTGACACCCCCATGAATCTCTTCGCCTTAACGTTAGTGCTTGTGACACGAGAAACAAAAGACGGACGAAACTCATTCCAGTGTTTCCAAATAACTTTCGCTGCCCCTGACAGTTCTGTACAAGTTTCGAATTTGTCTAGATCTTGACAATTTTAAAAATAGCGGAAACAATTTATTCTTTTTTCATTCCATGTTTTGTCACAAACTAATGGTTTGAAATATTACAAATTAATGCAAAAATTACAGAGTGTGTATGAATGTCTGTTCAGACCATTACATGCTACTTCTTCCGGATAAAATATAATTATAACATAATTTTTCATTGATGATCTACATATTGTATATCAGATATTGATAGCCACGTATAAACCGAAGATCCTCGAATCTTCTTTCATTGAGAACATGCTGCGAAAATAAAAACAAGGATGAGACACAATTCTGTATAAAATAACAACATTTCAATAATTACATAAATAATACTTGTAAATTTAATTTTGGCTCCTTAATTAATTTAAATTAGATATGAAATTTTTATTTCAAAACTTAACTTCCAAGTTACAAATAAATTTAATTTGAAATAAACAATTACTGAAAAGTTTTAAACTTAATTCTTCAACTTCTTTAATTTACTATAATTCAAAGATCAAAATTTAATTATTAAACAATTAATCATCTTAATATCATATTCCCTTTAAATTTTCATTTCAAATGAATAAAATAAATTATCTTGAGCCACAAAAGCGAACACAAATAAAGATACAAATAAACAAATTACAATTGAAAATAAAACACTACGAATATTATGGAATCTTTTTACACCCAAATCTGGAAGGAAAAAATGATTAGCTACTACTGTGATTCTAAACAAAAATGTAGAACCGAAATAACAACCTTTTTTCTACTTCTAATTATTCCTCAGAATATTTTTTTTTAATTTCAGAAACGTGTGATCTCCTTAACACTTCTGGATTATCCACACTGGAAATTAACACAATATTAGGAGTTAGAAATCTTTCTAGTTTAAAAGGGACCTATACATTTTACACTCAAACTTTTCGTGATATTGTCTTTTAAAGACGACTGAATATAATTCTTGGTCATAACTAAGTTACCCAGATTTAAGGTTATAGGATCTTTTAATTTTTCGAACAAACTTCTTTGATCCCAAGTGGAAACCGTGTTCTTCATCGCCTTCTTACAAATCTCAACAATATAAGAAACGCGCAGATCACCGTCTGAAATCTTCCAGCATATTTCCAATGGAGTTGTTACAGGCTTGTTATAGAATAACTTCGCTGGCGAGAATTTCAAACCCACATGATCAGCGATAAAAGATATTAAGACTACTAAGATTCTTGGTTGTACCATTAAAAAAAATGTTCCAAACTCATTTTTCTATGTTATTCATTCGTTTGTGCCACATATGAAATAATCAGAAGTAAGCAAGATTTTAACCACAAAATAGTCCACAATAGTTAACTTATGTTCTAAATTCTGTAATTGACAAGTAATAATATTATAATTATGTACTATTAAAGTTTCAAGCTTGGCTTTTATACAATTACAACGAAACAGGTCAACTAGGAAATAAGACACCGTAGTCATATTGGTTCCATGTTAAATTATAATCTACTGGAACCTTCTCAGTTCTATTCCTAGTCGGTGTTCTTATAGTTTTTCAGTGCTTCGAATTTAATTCATTTAAACAAGCTTTTCATAAGAGAAAAACATGATTGGGACCTATTTTAACAGATTTTTTAGGAACCAAAACGGTAATTTTGTGTACGCGTCGGGATATGAATTCGTACTTTGGTTTATTTATGTGCCTGGTCTATGAGGTTTCGAGTTGGAGTTACTAGTCTCCCTAAGGGGCAAATAGCGAAATGCCGACCAGATATAGTTAGTACCGGAAATATTCCGGGCGGACCAAAACCAGTACTGATGCCTTGCAGTTAGTAGAGGGATCTACAAAGGCATGGGGAAGATAGCCCTGAACAAAAGTACCATAGTGAGGGGAAGTAGCTTCACCATTATCACTCAGGCTGAAGAAAAATGACATCGGCAAGGCTCAGAGATGGACAGAGGACGACATCTTGACTGTCTACCTTTACTGCGAGGTCGTAGAGCTGACAACTCTACACCGCAAAAACATGTCAAGAAATAGTAACAGATGGTTTATGGATTCTTTTGAGATAAAATATTCCGGAGGTAAACTAGTCCCTCATTCGGATCTCCGGGCGGGGACTGCTTCAGGAGGCTCCAAAAAGAGGATTAAGAAAGACCTTAGAATAGGAACTTGGAACGTATGAACATTATACCAAACGGGCGCTCTTCAGGTGGCGGTATGCGAAACTGAGAAGTACGAGCTAGACATATTAGGGATACAAGAAGTTCGGTGGGAGGGTCAAGATAGCATCCCACAGGGGAAGTACACTTTCTACTACGGGGGAACACACTCTCACGATTTCGGAACAAGGTTCCTCATTAAGAATAGTATCCTTCAGGCAGTTCAGAATATAGAGTTCGTAAACGAAAGACTATCGTACGTTACGATACGTAGTCAATGGGGCAACACGGTTTTATTAAACGTCTATGCTCCGACCAAGGTGGCTACTGATAACGACAAGGATATATTTTACGATGAGCTAGAAAGGCTGTTTGACCGAATGCCGAAGTATAATTCGAAAATTGTGTTGGGTGATTTCAATGCAAAGGTAGGGAGGGAAGAAAAATATAGTCCTACTATAGGCAAATACAGCTTTCACAAAAAGACCAACAACAATGGAGAAAGACTGATAACTTTCGCGATTTCGAAAAACCTACTGGTAAAGAGCACGCACTTTGAACACAAAGACATACACAAATAAATACACATGGGTATCTCCGGACGGCAAAACTCTCAATCAGATCGATCACGTATTAGTAGACAGACGAAGACACACCAACATAATTTATGTTAGGTCGTACAGAGGAGCGGAAGATGACACCGACCATCAATTAGTGATCACAAAAGTAAGGGAAAAGTTATGAAACCCGAACAGAGAAAACAAGGGTCCAAAACATCTTAAATGCCAAGTGAAACCATTAAATAATCCGAGCATAAAAGCAGATTACCCACTCGAACTCTCAAATAGGTTCGAAATCCTAGCCGACTCTAGTAATAATAATGATGATAATAATAATGAAATTGATGTAAGTAAGATGTGGGAGGCCATCGTAAAACAATTAAGAGCGCAGCGAGGGAACGCGTAGGTGAGAAGAAACAACAGAAAAACAAACCTTGATTTGATGAAGAATGCCTTAAGCATCATGAGGAACGAAAACAAATAAGGCAACGATGACTAATTAAAAAAAGCGAAGCAAATACCAACCACTATAGTAACGCGAAACGAAACGCCACACTCGGGTTCAGAAACAAAAAGCGAGAATATCTGACTCAGAAGATTCAGGAGATAGAGGAAAACGGGAAGACAAATAACATACGAGACCTATACAAAGGGATAAACTCGTTAAGAAAGGGTTACCAGCCGAGGTTAGGAATGATTAGAAATGAACGTAGAGATCTTCAGGCGAATTTGATGTGTAGAAACGTTATTTCGACAAACTTCTTAATGTACACAACGGCGAAGAAACAGAGGAATTTGAAATCCATACCGTAGAACCCCAACCTAGCGAGAGCGAGATAGAGATCAAAATATCGGTAAAAAAATTGAAAATTTTCAAATCACCAGGAATAGACAATATTCCAGCCGAATTAATTAAAGCAGGAGGAACGGCAATAATCAAGAAACTACATAAATTGTTAAGTGCTATATGGAGAAAGGAGGAGCTCCCAAAGGAATGGAAAACCTCAATAATAGTTCCGATTTAGAAAAAAGGTGATAAATCGAACTGTAATAATCACCGCGGAATCTCGTTGGTTCCAACCGGTTACAAGGTATTAGGTAATATTATGTTAATACGTCTAGGTATATACGTAGATTAATTAATTAGAGATCACCAATGTGGATTTAGAAGAAATAGATCGACTTTGGATCAGATTTTTATCTTGAGAGAAATTTTTTAGAAGAAATGGGAATACAATGAAACGGTTCATCACCTATTCATTGATTTTAAGAAAGCATATGATTCTATCAAAAGGGAAAAGTTATACAGTATCCTCATATGATTTGGAATTCCGAAAAAAAATGGTTCAACTAATGAAGATGTGTCTCAGCGACCCCATAAGCAGAGTACGGATGGGTAATAATATGACAAATAATTTCAAAATTTGCAACGGATTGAAACAAGGCGATGCCTTGTCACCACTATTGTTTAACCTTGCGTTAGAATGTGCGGTTTTAAAAAAATTAAAGGGGACAAACAGGGACTATCATTGAATGTTTTGAATCAACTGTTCGTATACGCGGATGATGTAGATTTAATAGGGAACGATATAAATGCACTGCAAAGCAACACCGATGTCTTAGTAAAACCGTGCGATGAGATAGGTCAACAGATAAACATAGATAAAACGAAATACATGATAACAAGCCGATACACAGGGAATGAAGGAATTAAGAACATAAGAATTAGGGATGAGGTCATAGAAAAAATAAACAAATTTATATACTTGGGAGCATACTAACAAGGAAACGTGACGTAACGGAGCAAATAAAAAGTCGCTTAGTATCGGGGAACGCATGTTTCTATTCAGTAAAGAAACTTCTAACATCGCGATTAATATCAACGAAATTGAACTTGAAAATATACAGAACGGTTATTCTGCTGGCAATAATTTACAGTTGCGAAAGTTGGAGTACGACCCTAGCAGATGAACATAAATTACGAGTGTTTGAAAATAAGGTTTTGAGAAAGATATGCGGGTCGAAACGGGACGAGATGACTGGAGAGTGGAGGAGACTGCATAATAAAGAACTCCACGGACTGTACGACTCACCAGATGTTGTAAAAATAATGAAATCGCGACGACTAAGGTGGGCAGGCCATGTAGCTGGGATGGGGAAAAACGAGGATTATGGTCTATCCTGGTTGGAATGCTGGATGAATGGAGACCATTTGTTAGACCTAGACGGCATTGGGAGGACAATATTAGAAGAAGTCTTCGAGAAGTAGTTGTTCGTGATGAAAACTGGCTTGATATTGCCCAGGATTGAATCCAATGGCGAACGTTTGTTACTCTGGCGATAAACTTGCGAGTTCCATAAGCCATAGAGATAGTTAGTTTAGACCTATGAGGTTACGTTTTTAATAAGAGAGTTTCAAATTTGATGGTAAAATTTGATAAAATTTATTATGACAAAAATTTACCTTGACTCTTTTACTATGTGCTTGTACTGAAATGGCAAAATAATGCCATAGCAGAGAGTGCGGAGAACACAGACCGAATAAACAAAACCAGTAATTAGTAGGTGATGAAGAACAATGGAAGAATTCAGGAAATGAAGAGAGGATAGTCATTTTAAAAATGAATTTGAAAAAGAAAGCTTGAATCCAAAAGCACAAACACTTTACAAAAGTTATTAGAATATTAAGTACGTGCTGGTAAATGGGGGAGCAAGTCTTTAAAATGCGTTTAACGAGAAATCACCTTTCTTAGACATCGCCCTTTTCCCTTATACTTTTCAATTGTGTCCGTTTTATGCTGCAGTTACCAAGAAAATAATTTGAATTCGATTTTTTTTATGGTTTTTCGGCCATTTCGGCTTAGGCTGACCAAGCCGACTGGGTTGACGTGCGGTCTAACGCGTTAGGCCACCAACTCGAAGGTCCTGAGTTCGAGTCGGGGAAGGGGCATGGGTGGCTTTTAACGAGAACCTGATGGATAATCTTGACGGGCGGTAGTCAATAGTTACTAGACTGTCCCATATAAAATATTTTTTTTATCAGGCTTACTAAGGACATGACGTTCTTGTCAATAATGTAGATAAGGTTGTAAATTATTGGCATTACCAATATGTCAGATTGTACTACATGAGAATAATACGTTTTTTACTCTTTTCTGGATTGACATTTCTATTCTTTTTAATTTTATTGGTACTGAAGGTATGCTTTAATGTGTTTGAAGAGAATTAATTTGGTAGTTAGAAATTAGAAAGATGAGGTATGATTTAGTTTATAACCGTAGTTTCACTAAACATATCCTAATAGCTTTTGGGTTTAATCTAGCATTTGATTCATTTATATCAAGTTATATGCCTTTATACAGATAAGTATATAAAAGCCTTTATATGACTTTATACGATCCTTATGCAGATCGAGCACTTTACAGTTTATACGAGGCGGATCAAATTGTAATGCCTCTTGAGGTTTAATATATCTAATTACGCAAAGATGGAAACAATCAATAAACCTTCAATTTGGCTATAGTTTTCTCTACTCATTGTTACCTTTCCACATAGTTCCAATCATAGTCAATACATTTCCACCAGCGTTTTATCAAGGTCTCAAAACAAATTTCAAAAATTCCACTGGCTACTCCGTGTCTCACATTTCCAGAGCTGAGGAAATTGTATGGTAATGCAGCGATTGACATGAGCAATGTTAGGCGTTGGGTAGAGAATGTCAAAGAGGCAGAAACCGGAATTATAAACAAGCAAAGGAGTGGGAGACCATCAACTTCGGTCACCGACGAAAACGTCACAAGGCTGATGAGTTCATTCCAGCGGATAGACACGCACTACCATCCAGGAAATCGCTGATACAATTCATGTGTTCTGTTGGTAAGCACAGACATTTATTGAGAGTTTGGGATAACATAAAATCTGTGCTAATTGTTTTCCAAAGCAGTTAATACCAATTCTGTGGCAGATACAAAGGGGTGTGTTGGCTAAGCTTCTTGAACTCTATGAGGCACAGAGTCAGACCTTCTTCTACAATGTGGTCACTGGCGAAGAGACATGGGCATATCTGCATGATCCTGAAAGACTTGTGCCAATGTAAGACATCATTAGTGCAGGGGATTTAAGGACCTACAGAAGATTAAAACAGTTTGGAAACGGTGAGGCAGTGAGTGTACTGTGCAATGTTTTCCCAACTGGCTTTGAGGCTTGGATAAAACGCTCGCTCAAATTCGTTGAACGTGATGAGAACGATGTAGAAGGATAACTCAGACAAGTAAACATATCAATGTTTCAATTCTGATTTTTCGACCAAATGAGTAACGTACATCAGGAAACCACGAGAAAGTATGATTAAAAGTTATTTCGCCAATAAAGACGGGCTCAGTGGCCAAAAGTTTGATTCATAAGAATACGTATAGTGTGAGCAAAGTCGGAAAACAAAGGTTTATTTATAAAATGCTTGAAATAATGGAAAACCAATACACAAGATACACATGGATAGATATTAGGTCAAATCTTTTAGTGAGCACTTTTGTCATGGCTGCCTTCCTGAAGTCGGCCATATTGAATATTGAATGGGAAGATCATGTAACATGAATCTGGGATGTAGCAGTAATACATTGGTGAAGGCAATTTTACCAGAAATGTATTTTTGAGAAAGATAATGAGATGTTACATGAGTATGCGTAGTTGATTGAAAAGTCTGGTACAAGTAGTGAATGAAATTAAGCGAAAGTTGATTTGTCAGTGTTGCCAACTACGCTAGCTATGAAGCTCGAACACGGAGAAAGTACGGTGTCCATATCGAGAAACCAACAAATGTAGCACAACACCAATACTGTAGAATGAAAGACTGCAATGTATGGAGTAAACAACAGAATACACAGCATGCAGTGCGTAACGGGTGTGGCAGAGGAGCCACCCAAAACGGTACAGTTGTGGATAGCGTAGCAAGAAAATGTCCCATATGATTTAATGTAGAAAACGTCACGTACATTGTTCCTACACCTCAACAATCCTAGACATCTCGAACGTTCCCCGAGAGATACGAAAATACCACTTTTCGGGTTGCAACACTGCATAATAATCCTCTATACCCTCCAAACCATAGAAACGATGCTTGAATATGCTTTCTGTACCTTGGATGTGTCATTCTTATTCATACGTATGCCACTAAACCCGACATTGAAAATCGTGAATCTCTAAAACCCATAAGCATCGCATGTCAATGTGGGATTTGAGCCCACGCACCTATCCACTCCCCTAGGTAACGCGTTGTCACCGTTCGTACTTAGACACAACACTACGTAGTCATGGCACTTTATGTCATATGTGTACCTGGTGTGATTGAGGGAAATACACCGTGTGATTGAGGAAACTCCTGAACTCTACCGTGTGCATGAGGAAAGACACCTAAAATTCGTGACTGGGATTATGAAAGTAAGGTAAAACATGGATACCTTCATCGGGATGGTCTTCGGTTTCGAACCTGCTTAGCCTCAGATACGTGCAATACAAAATAGGTGACCAGTAGTTTAATAGCAATAACTTTGTGTTGTTGCAATGTTGCAATAACGTTTGTTCGTCTCTCGATACGGACACCGTACTTTCTCCATGTTCGAGCTTCATAGTTGGCAACACTGACAAATCAACTTTCGCTTAATTTCATTCACTACTTGTACCACACCTTTTCATGCGATAAAAGGTATCTGTTCCAGTTAACAAACTATGCCTTTGTGTTGGAGTGGCAACATTGCTTGTGCGACACTGCTGATGTGTGCTTGGTCACGTGTGCCCCTCCCGTAGGCATCAGATTACCAGTGTACATTTGTCATTTGCTGCCTTTTTCATAAATTATTTAGGGGTGATACTCGATAATGCCTCACACATTTTGCAAGCCTGTATTTCATACACGCACAGGAATTCCAACAGAATGCAAGAGGACTTCCTTGCTTGTTATGATCTCAGAGATCACCTACCGAAGGGTTCCAAGTCTTTTTCGTCAATTCCAATCGTCAGACGTCGATTGTGGTTTCCACGTTGGCAACCCTGTATCTCTTACAGCCACCGGAATTCGACAACCTCAAGAGGACTTTATTGCTTGTTTTGGTGTCAGAGATAACCTCCCGACTTTTGTCCACATCTTTGTCTTCAATTCCACTGGTCAGGAGGCGATTTTGAATTCCAAGTTGGCAACCCTGTATCTCGAAAACGAAGCGGCGTAGGACCCATGTTTATTGGAACGTTATTTCATCTTTTGTTGTCCGAAACGCACCTGTGACGTTTGGCCCACATGTTATGGCATTTACAACTTTCAACTTTTAACGCCTTACGAATTTCATCACTGTATCCCTACCCGCAACTGAACCCCACTACAGTAATGATTGCAACTGAGATGTGTATTATTCTTGTTCCTTCCCTCCTACATACTTCTTCCTTGCTTTCCGTTTCGTTACTACATGACATAATGCGCCTATGATTATCACAGTACGACTGGCAACGTTGTATTTTTCGTTCCCATTGGGCGCTCCACCAGTGTGGAGCCCAAACGGCTGGTCCTATTTGAAAATTTCAACTACTTTAGATTGGAAACCGATCATTTCCAGCCACATTTCCCTCAGACAAGTTTTCGTGTCTGCACTCATAACCAAGTTGGCCTATGACAAGGGACTTTTGTTACACCCTGTATATATATCGAGAGAGAGAGAGAGAGAGAGAGAGAGAGAGACCTTGCTGGTCTATTGGTTACCGTCGCTGGCTGCAGATCGTGGGGTCCCGGGTTCTGAAAGATTTTTTTTTCCAAGGCCCACCCAGCATTGTGAGGAAGTTGTGGAGCTGCTGAGAATAAAGGACAGTGGCGATCATAGTTGAGAGCTTCGGCTCTCCTCTCCCAACACATCTTGTTAGCGTGGGAGCGGTAGACCAACTCCTCCATCCTTGCGAGGTCTCATCCAGTAGTGGATTAAATATGGTTGTGAATTATGAATATATATGGGGGTGAGAGCCGCGGTGGCTCAATGGTAGAGTGCTCACATCTGGCGGTAGGAGTTGTCAGTCCGATCCCTGTTCATCCCATGTACGCTTTGTGGTGAAAAGACACAGTGTGCGTGGGTTTTCTCGGAGTTCTGCCGTTTCCTCTCAGTTTTATCATTCCACTAATTCATCTCTTCATCATTCATCCTTCCGTAGCGAAAGTATGGTAAAGGAATTACAAATTAAATTCAAATTCA
>JAGDQP010009670.1:12903-58226 GCA_022664845.1 Lepisma saccharinum
TGTGTGTGTGTGTGTGTGTGTGTGTGTGTGTGTGCGCGCGTTTGTAAAAGCTTTGTTCTGTTTGTATGTATGTAAACATTATTAGCGGACACGTCTCACGCCTGTCTTTGTAACGATAAGATGTTATTTCTGAGTGAAAATTGAAAATAATCTGAACAATTCAAGTAGGGTTCATAAGTAGATGTACATATCTTGCATGAAATAGAACTAATTATGTAGAACTTATTATAAAATATTAAAAAAATAACTATTGATAATGTAATAGAATGGTAAAGCTGAATTGCCGAAATTTTTATTAAACAAGTTCGAATTTCAATTCAAAGTTTTTTGTGCTAAGTGTACAAACAAAACCGTGGACTTTAATGTAAGTAAAAATATGACAATTTCCTGTCACATATATTTCGTGTTATATATAAAAGATTGCCTCGAACTTCTTTTTATTCGTCAACGTCATTTACATACCTTGACTTCTGGCAACGACAATTCAAGTGTGCATAAATCACCCAAGATACCACAAATCGGTTGGAATATAGAGCACACATTTAATTGATCTCCATTAAACGGTATGCAGGAGAATAAATTTCTAATTTTTCGAAATAAATATCCAGTTTTGTTGGTTAGATCATACAGTTCCAATTCAATTTGCACGAACATTATCTTATGTTTCAAACAGCTATGACTCTGTAGTCGTATGTAAAATTATAGAGAACATCCGTAATATTTCGTTAATTTGAACCAAATTACGTATTACGTAATCTAGCAGAAATCATAGCTTATATGTTAGATCTACACTGCAAATCTCAAAACTACAGGAAGGGTATCCCTCGCATTACAAACTAAAGTGGAAACCTGAAGGGATGTGTACAACCAAACATTGTGCAGGTCGAATGCCATGTTGACCGTCAGAAACCGTCAAGTATTAAACAGGGTCGTACAGCATAATCGTACAGCGTAAACGGTACCATAACAAAGAAGAAAATCGTTGAATCGAATGACGAATAACGGTATAGAATGTGTGTCTGGGTGTGGCGAATATGTCGTGAACGACATCTACCAGCATGTATAGTGCCGATTGTTAAAAATGTGGTGGTAGTGGGGTTAGAGTGTTGTCATGTTTCTCCTGGAGGGTCTTGGCAATGTCATGGCACAATTTTACGTTGGGAATGTCATGGTACAATGTTACGTTGATATTTTAAGTACTTTCCTGCTGCCTACCGTCAAAGACCATTTCGGGCATTAGCATTGTGTCTTTCAACACGACGTAGCACCCGTCCATGCTGCATGGATTGTGGGAAGGTGGTTTGACAAGAACGAAGTCCACTAGTGAATTGGCCTGAGTCCTAATTGAATCCTGTGAAACATCTCTGGGATGAACATTCTAGACCAGACTGACCTACATCGATATCTCTTCTCATTTCGTAGCTTCGCGAGGAATGAGCAACCATCCCATCCCCTAGGAAATCTTCCGTCACTTTGTAGAAAGTATGCCTACGAGAGTGCAGGCTGTCATCAAGGATAAAGGCGGATCAACAACGTATTCATTGCCAGTGTTCCCGATGGAGAGCGACTCAAACTTGTACTTCATTTTCAGGTGAGTATCCACCAGATACTTTGGATCACATAGTGTATAGGGTATTTTCATGTTGGGACTGTAAGCTTTCAAATACACATTTAGAGGTTTTCTTAACAAATGTACAACTGTAAATAAACAAAGGTGCAAGTTTGGTACGATCAGATAAATCGTCCCTTTTTCATGTTCCGTAATATTGCGTTTCAGTTTCAGGTTTTGATGAACTGACCAACTTTATCATATCAAAGTCCACATATTAATCCATTTCCTAGGAAACGCTAAATAAATACATGTAATAAAGGTTTTCTTTGAAAATGAAGCAACATGAATATAAAAAATTAGAATTCTAACTAATACAACACGTTTTGAATTAAAACATAAATTAAACACTTTTTTTATAACAAAAATAAGCTTTTTAAGCGAAGAAAAATCGACTAAAAAGTAAAAAAATAATAAATATATGAATCGAAAAATAAAAGCGTGGGTGCTCTTGATTACCTTATCATAAAATCATAATATTTAAGAGCACCCACGCTTTTATTTTGCGATTCATAAATTTATTATTTTTTACTTTCTATTCCATTTTTCTTTTCTTAAAAAGTGTTTTTTAAAAATCCTTCTTTAATTTATTATTTTGAAATTTGGCAAATGTCTGTCAAGATCACTTTCGTTTTTTTTTGTTTTGTTTTGTTTGTTTTCTAATTTATGTAAAAAGTTCTGAGTCCCATCGGACTTTTATAGGCTATATGAGTATCCTCCTTCTGAAGTTTATTGATCTCAATAAATCACGGAATCTATTGTAAAGCTGAATTATGTTTACTTCTTAGAACAATGATTCAATCCAGAAATTGTATGTTATGCGATATTACATGTTTTCCTAATTATATAGATTTGCTGTATTAGTTCGACGATCTTAATAAGATTCAACTTAACTATAAACACAGCAAATTTATGATGTCGCATCTCTACTTACGACACCTATCTCTACTTACGACAAGTCAATAACTTATTGTGAGTACAGTGTAAGGATTTCGCATTGTGTTGTTTATTGTCTACAATGACTGCCAATATTGTATTAAAAACTTTACTCACTTTTTGTGATTAGGTGAGGTAATATAGGTTCAGTATCTGTACGGTTATGTTTTGTTGATGCAATTTTGAACATCCTAACTGTGGTACAGTCAATAATCAGTCAGACTGAGAGTATTTTTTTTTATTAACAAGAACTTTTATTATTTTTTTTTATGAATAACTTTTATGCTTTTGGGGATGAATTGATCAATCATTTGCTAGTCGAAAGAGGAGTGAATGTTATAAGATGGAGTTGGATTATGTTGGTTTGAGTAATTAGCAACATTGAGTTGAACCGCTATTGTTTTTAATAGTAGTTAAGTAAATACTCTCTCAGCGATACACTTCTAGATAGAACAAGCCATATGATAGGCACCCGATGTATTTGATTGTACTTTTCTATATACGACGACTGCAATTAATAAATGATGCCTAAGAAAATTAAGAATACCATCATTACATCTATTATTTGTATCATACATCAAAGTTCTATTAGATAATACATCAAAGTTCTATTAGATAGTAAGCAGAATATGAAGCCACTAGTTTTGTCGAAGGAAATTGCATCAGGCAACAACGTTATTGTGTCATTAAGAAGAGGATGAAATAAAGTTTTGGCAGGTTTTTAATAATTTTATACATGATTCAATTTTATACGCTGGTAGATTATGTTATGGTAAAGGACTCCGTGTCTGTTTATCATGATGAAGGACTGCATGTCCGTTTGCTCCGAAGGACTCCGTGTCCATTTGATTTGATACACGACTCCGTATCTCTAATGAATTGTTGGTTATGGACTCCGCTTCTCTATATATGTTACGTTTACATTTGTTCTTTACGCTACGTAGTGCAAGAAACAGGTCTCCGTGACGCTGTGGATTCGATATACATGCTACAGGACTCTAGGATAAACTGTTGTTTATGGTATCCTGTCCCTGCCTACTCTACGTATACAGCTTCTCTATGCATTACATTGTTTAAAATTTGGATGTTTCCATGTCGATCGAATAATTCAGACGCATGGGAAGCTAATTTCTGAAGAAAAAAAAAAGATCAATTTAGCTCCGAATCATTAGTTTTGATAATTAGTCGAGGTTCTACAAACCAAAATTGACCAAAAAGCTGCATTTCATGAAGAAAGCAAACCACTTTGCACAGTGACTTCTCCTTAGACCATTTGAATCGATTTGTCCCGCAGTACCCAAAATTTTAGCCCTTAGGATTCAAGATGGCGGCCATCTTTTAAACATGGCGGCCAAATATAACTGATATTGCATTTATTGATCGATTTAAATGATTGAAGTGTGCTTTTCACATGTTTCTGGGTTGCTGATCTGGAATTTTTATATTAAAAATGACTAATTCTACTACTTAGACTCAAAATTGCATATTTTTTGTGTGTGTTTCTGAACACAGATATGACATGTACAATGAACTACAACAAATTTTAGAGCAAGTAGGTCTTATGTTTACGTGACCTTTAAGTAAATACTGTGATATTTCTGCGCGTAATCTGAAATTTACTGGATATTTGATGAAAAACTTTGAACGGAATGCTATGTGAATTAAATAATGTATTATTTCATAATTTATTTGAAACTAAAGGTATTTGTTTCTACTTTTAGGTAAATAAATGGCCGAAAAGAGTAGAAGATTGAAGGTAGAAGCAACTGCGTCCCTGGGATATCATTTTGTAGATTGGTCGAGATGTTGCTTATGCCAGTCCCCAGATGCCAGGAATTTGAGATGTCCTGCAAAAAATCCCAATGAATCCCAAAGAAATGCAGGCTATGTTTCGTTAGCTTCAGCATTACAAGACTTTGGTCCTGCCCATCTTCTTCCTTCAAATTTAAGAGTGGAATGTCTAGCTGAAGATGACGGACTATTGAATACGTTGATATCCAAACAAGCACAATGACACCAAGCTTGTCGCTTAAAATTCTCAGACCAGAAACTACACAGTCTCAAGAGGAAGATCAAAGAAGAAGAAGAAGAAGAAGAAGATGTAGGACATACTTCGTATAATCGTGCTACAAGAGCAAACGTACCACTTGTTCACACACAGAAATCTGTATGTTTCATATGTTCTCAAGGTGAGCGCTGGAACCAACCTCTATACAGTGCTGCAACAGATAGTATTTTCGATAATGTCAAAGAGTGTGCAATTCTTGTGCAGGACTCCAACCTCCCAGCTACTCTCAGAGCCGGTGATCTTGTTGCTCAAGAAGCAAAATACCATAAAGTGCTGCTTAACTCGTCTCTATAACAAGTGTAGATCATTAAACTCCGGATCTAATGGTTTAGAAAGTGCTATGTGTGAAGGACTTGCTTTTGTTGATGTGTTAAATTATATTCGAGTCAAAGTAGAGAGTTAAACTGCGGATTTCCTATTTAAAATGCCTAACCTCCTTAAGATGTATCACGAGAGACTAGCGCAGCTGTTGGGAGCATGTGCCAAAGACTTGCCATATCCACACACCTCAAGATTTCGTGCCAAAATTCCGGCACATACTCCAGAGTTGAAGGAAGTAAAGTCTGGACGGGAGTATGTATTAATGAAACAGTCAGCAAACGTTCATGCAGAACTTCCTGTAGAAGATTTTGAAGAAGACGCAATATCATTTCACCATTTTGCAAAGAACCTAAGAAGTCAAATCACTGAAAAAAAAACGTATCATTTGCTGGAAAGTTCAGTAAAAGCTCTCAGCAGGAGAGTGTCCCTCCAGCTCTTCTTGCTGTGAAAAATTATATATTATATGGTAGTAATGTCCATCCTGACGGACATGTAACACAATCAGCCCTTACAATTTGTCTACTGTTCATTTTCAACCTACAGCAAAAAAGGCCTAGTGGAGACGTTGTTCGTAACAAAAAGGTTCGTGAACCACCAATTCCTTTGTACATTGGTCTATCTATTTACGGACACCACAGAAGCAAGAAATTGATCGACGAACTTCATGAATATGGAATATGTCTTCTTCCAGTATCATGGATGTCAATTCAAACTTGTGTCATTTGGTTGTTGAAAGAACTAAAGAAGAAAGAGTTGTGTGCCCAGCAAACCTAAAATATGATTTATTCACAGTAGCCGCACTTGATAACATAGATCATATTCCATCCAGTACAACTTCAGAAGGTTCGTTCAATGGAACAAGCTTGTCTGTGTTCCAGTTACAAACAGGAGACACAAGAGGTAGAGATAGAGTGTTCTCTATTTCATACAGTTGTGTTGAGAAAAGTGAGCAAAGTGTGCCCCAGCTACCTGCAAGCTATGCTTCAGTGCCAGACTATACAACGCAATGTAAGCAGCCACCCGTTCCTTCATGTTCTCAAGAAGTAGGTAAAAAAAATGGTTGTATCAAAAACTGTTTCCGTGCCGCGGAAACAAGAAGCTTGGCTTACAAACAGCAGAGAGAAAATGATAAAAAAATAAAATAAATAAAATGATTTGGACGAAGTTCTCAATGTATGTTGGGCTGCGTTTCATGTAAGCAGAACATTTGAGGATGCGCGTTTCCTCAGCATTAATTCCCTTCTACCACTGTTTCATGAGCGCTCTGCCTCGGTGCAAATGGTTAGACATGGAATGAACATTATTCAACAAATAACTGCTCATTTAAATAGTGTTCAGACACCTGTAATCTGTGTTGATCAGCCGTTATTTACTCTATGTAAAATAATTCAATGGAATTGGCCCGAACTTTACGGTGAAGATAAATTTGTTATTCTGTTTGGTCCTTTTCATATTGAACAGACGTTCCTTCGAACATTAGGAAATCTCATGCAAGATTGCGGGTGGGTTGGCATTTCAACTAATTCGGGAATAATCACAAGGGGCTCAGCTGAAGCAATCATGAAAGTTACTCATGTTAAAAAAGCTCGTGTCATGCATCAGATAACAGCCGCAGTTCTTCACGATTTGATGCTGGGAGCGTACGAAATGGATGAACTTCGTGAGGAAAACTCTATTGACAGTTAGATTTCCGAACGTTCCACCACTTCACCAACATTTCTCTTTTAGATAACTGTTTTAAATCTAGAGATATTGTTATTATCATTCGTCATATCTGTCAGAATGGGCGACTACAGTCTATTTCGAGATTGTCTTAAGAGGATGATATTATGGTTTTTCGTATTTGATCATGTTAATTATGCTCGTTGGGTAGCTGTCCATTTAAAAGATCTTGAGGAGCTCGAAGAGAAGGCACTAGATGTTCATCATCAGTTCTGCTCTGGGAATTTTATAATTCACAAGACATCACAGCTACTCTCTGGCTTGGCAATTGTTCAAAGCCCACGAACAGAATAACGCTAAAGTGAAAGGTTCAGGCGGTATTATTGATCATACTCAAGATGCAGGGTCGTTTCGGCGTTGGACGATTGCCGGACCAGAAGTTAGTCGATTACTCACAGAATTTCAGATATGCAATTCCACAACTGAGCTTCATACACACCATGAACAATATACCGCGTACCAAAGTAAATTTCTGGAGCGTAGCATCGCCCTCAAGGAGAGCTTCCTCGAACTTGGTATTCCATTTATGAAACGCAGTGCAGATCTCATATCTCTTGATAACCGTGTTATTGCGTCTGCAGAAGGAGTACAAGCTCTATATAGTTCAAATCACACTTGATATTACAAGCAAGTTCAATGAATGCTGAACGAATCGACTTGGTGTGGGACTTCTATCTCCCTGATAGTTTAAAAAATATTGAGCGTGAGCATCAAGGATCTGGCGTCCCTCGCCAAGTGTTACCAGAAGGAAGATTGCCTGGAGATCGGTCTGACTTTCTGCGGAATGAGGAGAGTAAAGCAGAATTGTTCACGTATCTGGGTACACGGCTGATTGAAGAAGTAACTACAGTCAATATTGTTACAAACATAGGTGAACAAATTACTTCAACGAGAAACGCTGTGATCTCTTTCAGGAAAGTTGTGCATAAATATAGATGAGGCAGATGGTCAAATCATTGCACATGCAAGAGATATGGCGGAAAAGGGGGCAACTTGCATCCTTGTTCGGTCTTCTGATACTGATGTCCTCCTGCTCTGTATCTCCTTTTTTCTCTAAACTGAAAGCTTTTGATCTCCAGCAACTATGGCTACTGACGGGTGTTGGTAGTAAAAGTCGATATATAGCAGTGCATGCTATTGTTTCTAAACTTATAAATGAAAAAACTGAAGCTCTCCGTGGATTTCATGCTTTTACTGGCTGTGACACTGTTTCCTTCTTCACATCAAAGGGTAAGAAACCAGCTTGGAACATCTGGATCTCATACCCAGAGGCTACAAGTGCATTTCAAGCTATATCCAGTCCACTTTCATCTAACTCTGAAAACGTTTCCCAAACCTTGGACCGATTTACAGCGCTAATGTATGACACACACGCTGAGAGACTCTCGGTAAACGAAACGAGAAACACTTATTCGCAACCAAAAACAAATTGATTTTCTTCTTGTCATCAACCAGTGCAGCGTTACATCAGCATGTTTTTCGAGCAGCTTATCAGGCGGGTCAGATATGGGAAAATGCATTGAGTATAGACCCTACTCCTGACTCTCCACCGTCATGGGGTTGGTTTCTGAAAGATAAAAAGTACATTCCAGTGAGGTCTAATCTTCCTGAAGTCTGGAAAAAACTCTCTGTTCTTGAAGTCTGCAAGCGTAAGAAAGGGTGTGAGTCTCTTAGATGTACGTGTCGCCGAGTGGGACTCCCATGTACGCTGCAGTGTGAAAATTGTGGAAGTAGATGTGCTAACCGGAGTACAACATACACCAGTGACGACGCAAATGATGTTGAGGAACTTTAAATGTATTCACATGTATGTTACAAAGAAAATGCTATCATTTTTCAATTATTTCACATTCTGTTTGCAAGATGTATTTTAATTTAATTGACACAAAAGTAAACTGAGATTAATTTCTTCTACAAGTATTCTTGCCCTGATCATAGAAGAAATAAACATAGTCAGCAAATTATTCGTAGTCCTTCACAAGCCAAGTTCTAAACGTCAAAATTTGCCATAATGCTTCATTTATGATTAAAGCAAGTCATTATGTGTGCACATAGCTTAAGATATATTTATATATTTCATTAAATGCAATTTTTGAGTCTAAGTAGTAGAATGAGTATTTTTTTAATATAAAAGTTCCACATCAGCAACCCAAAAACATGTGAAAAGCACACTTCAATCATTTACATCGATCAATAAATGCAATATCAGTTATATTGGCCGCCATTTTTGAAACATGGCCGCCATCTTGAATCCTAAGGGCTAAAATTTTGGGTACTGCGGGTCAAATCGATTCTAATGGTCTAAGGAATCTCAGTGCCCAGTGATTTGCTTTCTTCATGAAATGCAGTTTTCTTTTGTGTAGACCGACGACTAAATAACGTTCTAAGTCAGTAGTGATGTGTCGTTAAGAATACATTGGATTTGCAATTAGATCAAGTAATGAAATCGATGCTTCCACATTTCATTCCAGTACAAGTTTAAGAGAGTAACAAGTAATGGCCGAAGTTATTCTTTAGTCTGCCTATTTATTCTACATGGTTACGGTTATTGGAAGTCAACCTAACATGACAAGTTTCATCAGATGAATGGTTCCGGTTCTGAAGAAGATGCTACTACTTTGTTTTGAAAGACTCTGTATAGTTAATCGAAACAGATTGTGAACGTTTGACTAGTCCAGTTCCAGTTTAAAAGAACAGATTATAGTCTATTAAATCTCAATCGTTATTTTGGATTCAACTAATAGATGGAACTTTTGAGCATACAATTTGTGACATTATTTTACTGTGTAATAAGTTTCAGATTTTATACATTATTAGATTTAAACAGTATAATTACTATTTGTCTGCATAGAACATTTATTTTGTCTTGTATCGAGTCTGAATCGATGAGAAATATTTTAATTAAAGTAGGCAACATTTTTTGTAGTTCTTTTAAAATGATGATAGCAGAAAACAAATTGAGATACATGGACCTGTATATGAAGGTTATGGAGTGATTGATTTCAATGTGACCTAACTTACGATTAGTTTATTCTAACTTTTCTTCGTTACAGTAATCACTGCATAGGAAGTACCTTTCTTTCAAAATTAAAAGGGGGGTGAATGATCTATACAGATATAAGTTTATGTTAGATTGGTGGGTTGCCAACTGTGATGATTAGTTCTTTTGTTCCATAGTTCCATCTTTTTTTAAGAAGACGTTTGGACGTACAGCGACATTCGTCCGTGGAGCAAATTGTACTAAAAGACATGTATAATTAGGTGATGACAATAATTATTAAACGAGAAGTTCATCTTAGCCTTGTTTGTTACTCTGATACATATTTTATACATTATGCAAGTATATAGCTACTATTTAAGAACGTTAAATATTTCATGTCTTAATGATTACACAACATCTGTTGACTTTGAGTTTATTGCATTTCCAACTATTATATTGAACGGTGCCCTAGATTACCTGTCTAAGTTAATTTCATAAAAATTGTGCTTAAGGCGAATTGAATAAAATTAACTACGTTTCTCATGTTATCACTTGCATGTGCAAAATGGATAGAATTTTAAACTATATTTATACAAACATCTAATTTAGTTAATAAGGCGTTAATGTGAAGTGTTTTCCACTTTCCTCTCCAACTATGAGATACATTTCGCTTCATATGCGTTTTTCTAATGTGACATAGAAATAGAAATGGTGCAGCGATGGTCAACGTGTTAAAGAAGGGAAATTGCACATAACAAAGGAAGATGGAAAGTATTATTTATTCTTATTCTTCCATGATGGTGAAACGACGGACCTGGATTTGTAGCGGCTGTATTCAAGGCTGACTTTTATATCGACGGACCATAAAGAGAATAGAAAGGAGTAGTGACTCTCAAGGCGGCTTTCTTGGATGACTTGTCAACGTGTCGAGCTGCCAGCGACGAGTGTGGAACGTTTCAGCTACGAACCCAACAGCAGTCGGTTGAAAAATTTACTGTCTGAAAATAGAACTATATCATGATGAAAGCAATGGACAAAATGTAGCTGAATGTGTATAGAATGTGAATATGTGAGTATCTATGTGAATAGACAGCAACCATGCTCTGTTTTGGCCAACTGAACCCGTTTCTTCGTCCGCTTTTTGATTTCAATATGTTTCTTCTCAACCATTATTTAACATCGAATAAACCATTGAATAGGACATATTGGTACATTTACAACGTTAAAATTACATCTCAGTACTAACGTTTAATCCACGTATTTTCAACGTGGGGATGGCCTTGGGCGTTAGGCCGGTGTCTCTAGGGTCGTAAATTCAAATGCCGTCTGGAGCATGGGTGGTTGTGGGTTTTAATAGCTCGCTGAAGTGACACGAAACCAATTCAATAGCCACACATGCAAAATAAAGTTTACTAATGTTTTTGTTTACTTTCGCCGGAGACGTGATACGTCAGATTGCTAACGGGTGTCAGTGGTAGAACCAAAAGCAGAAACTGGGTCACTTTCAGTGACCGGTCGGAATTTTGACCCGATTGGCCCAGTGACCCGGCCCGAAACGTGACCCAATGACCATGTGACCCGTATGACTCGGAAACTGGTCTTGACCGAAATTACTCGACTTTATGATCGAATCTTGACCCAATTGACCCGGTATCAAGATCTTGACCTGGCGACCGGTTTTGTCCCTGTGATTTGAATCAATCAATGTCATATGTGAGGATGAACTATATACGGGAACTCCATATTTGAGAGCTTCAAAAGATTTTAATGCTTTTATTTTATTTAATATTTCCAACACTATATATATATATATATATATATATATATATATATATATATATATATGTATTTGCACAACTCCGGCGATATTCTTGTTCTTTCCGGGAATATGAGGCAATTTCCAAATGCTATTACTATTGTTAGGAAGTTAGTGTTTCTGTATTTTAGTGAGCAACACTCCAGCTCCCAGTCACTGCAAGTAGAAATACAGTTCAAACCCATTAGTGTATAATAGACAAAGAATTAAATCTCTACCTCGCCCTCCGGAACACGGGGTCACAATCGGATCAGAGCGTACCCCAAGCATGGACTCGGTGATCCAATAAAATAAATTCACCCAATTATTGATCCGGTGACCCGTTTCAGTTCTAGCAGGTGCCCCGCCTTGAATTGTGTGGCACCTTAGATGAGTCCCATAACGCTCACTGAAACTGTTCCGAGAGAACCAAGTTCTTTTTTTTTCGTGGACGTCCATAAGTTATAGCAGTGTGTGGTGTATTTTTTTTTCTCTTCGTTCCTCAGACGGTATTGCTTACACAAGTACCACAATTTGAAGGATGACGTACGACATGTTTAAGATTATATTCGTGACCTTATCAATTGTTTTTTTGTTTTTTTCAATTTTGAGGGTTATGGAATCCAAGCACTGTAACAGAGAAAAGTAATTAACTATATATCAAATACTATTGATTATACCATACATGTTATTTCTGACCGTGTGTTAAATGTAATATTTTGTAAATAAAAGCTACCAGAATGTGAGAGGAAGTACTTTTTACATTGCATGTTCAACTACTCAAAATTAAGTAATATTGCTTTGAACAAGGGAATTTCGTATGTTCAGCCTCGTTTTTAAAGGTGATCAGAAACTTCATTAATTTTGATTAGTTATCATTTTTAAAATTTAAAATTATATTAAAGTTTCTGACAATTATGCTTCCGATATGTAGGAATTAGGTTATTTCAGTCTATATTCTTTCACCATTAATTTAATCTACGTAAAACAAGATTACCTCAGTGTTATTATTTTGGTTGTTTTAAATATCAGAAATGTTGTATGAGAATTTCCAGATTTTTTCAGGCAACAAAAGTTAATTAAGTTCCTATCAAACGTTCTTCATTTGTATTCAACAAATAATCATGTAAATGAATGTTCTATTTTTTTTAAATATATATATATATTTCTTCCTAAGTAACATTTTTTTCATGGCATCAATCAGGGAACGTGTTAGAAAATAATATAATGGGCAAATAGTTGATTGGTTAGGAGAGGTTGGATGTTTAACGAGAATGCTGATTTGTTAATACCCTTCAACACAATTTTCCAATTAAAGGGTAACCTTATACAAAGAAGTTTCTCTAACAAATGACAGTTTCTCTCTCTCTCTCTCTCTCTCTCTCTCTCTATATATATATATATATATATATATATATATATATATATATATATATATATATATATATCTTTCACACACAAACTCACTTATAAAATTTGAATCCACGTTATATTCATTCAGTTGCTGTGGTCTAATTATTACAGACGAGAACTTCGGATCGTCACTGGGGAGATACACTGGTTTGCGTTGCGTTGTCAAACATTCTGATCGAGGTTTCTCATTATGCTTCTCGCGTTCTGTAGCCGAATTTTGAAAAGGCCGCTTTGGTAGCAAGTAATAACGCATGCTTATGCATCCGCACTCAAGTTACTAGTGAAATGTCTTGTTTGCAATATATCACTTCAAATGAAATTTAGAAGACACGATCGTCTCTTTGATACAGACTCAGATGTATACTGTACGAAGAGAATTAATACGTACATTCATGCAATGTGCACATAATTATTGATTATTCCAGTGCTGTATACTAATTGGACGAGCTTTGAAAAGCATAATAAGGTATACCAATACTTATAAAGAAATATGTTCGTTCACGTATACCTATTTACTTTGAGAGACACTTCCGTGTATGACTAATTAAGTTGTTACTAACTTTCTAACGAGCAGGTGAGCTTCATTCAGTTTTTGGTAAAGTGGTCTCCGAATCATTCCATTCAATTGACCCCGGTGGGAATTAAACCCGCCCCACGGACTTGGGAAAACAATAAAATAATTTTGAAGAGTGTTCGGTCCTAGATTCTATAAAAGGAAAATATATTATAAAAAATGATAAAATAACTTTCGAAACCAGATGGCCAAAGTGAGAGCAGAATGTAGAAATAGAGCTAATTTCCCTCACAATTTCTACCCTAACTATAAAAATACTCTGAAAAAACTAATCCAGACCTATTGGAAGGAATCAAGAGGGAATATAACAGAGAAAAATGCTGGGACCAAGATCCATAGCTAATCGCGCAAAAGACACAAAAATTTCACCAACATTCAGGATTTCATCCAAACGAAATCCAACATAGGGAAATTAAATTAAACATAGCGTGACTAAATATTACGTTGGTGAGAATGGAATGACTGTCTTCACGCCTGGTGCAAAATGCACATGAGCAACGCAAAACAAAGTTTGAATGAGGTCACGCGTCTAACGTCACAAACTCTGCACGTCCAGCAAACATGCTGTGGTATCCACACAGTCAGAAAGCAGTGTGTTGTTGAACAGGGTGGTATGAAAGCGCACCATGGACAACACACAATTGTGAGTGAATTTTCTTTATGAATTGAAACTGACACAATCTGCACTGCAAGCCTCAAAAACTAACTGCGCATTTGTGACAGGAATGGCGAATGAACGCATCTTTCGTCGTTAGTTTGTCAAATTTCGTTCCGGTGTAGCGACCCATCTTCGTTCGGTCGCAACATATCTTACTCTCTCCCTTTCTTGTGTGTGTGTCTTCTTTTTCTTTTGTTCGTGCTTTGTCGGCGATATTTCTCGTCTTCGGCTTTCTTCAAAGAGTTTTATTTGTCCAGATATCAATGAAGATTAGCCATTCATTTTTCTCTTTCATTGTTGTGTTGGCGGTATTTTATCTTTATTGCTCTTTTATTTCATTACTCCTTGCATATTTTATTGCCTTATTTCTTTAACAAAGTTTCTTTAGTTTAAAATGTTCAAAAACAAACAAAAAGGTCCGATTATTGTTTTATTACCATAAAAATCTATTTGGCAAAGCCTTTCGCTTCTGGTCGTCTGGATTGGTCCGTTTCTCTGATTGGCTGAGGCCAGACAGTAGTAGTAATAATGGATGTCGACGTAGGAAAAGCTGTATAATAAGACTGTCTCCAAAAAATATACAGAAAGTAAAGTTGTAATGCAGCCTAATGCTTAAAAGTTTATTAACATAAAATAGTAGCATCTTCTTATGTGAAATATCATTTTGGTGTGCGGTATTCAAGATTCTTGATGGTAGCACCTGAAAGTCGATTTTTGTATTTGGTGTTTTGCATCGTCCAATATGGATTCCCCCGAAAGTGTGCAACGGAAAATGTTCGTGTAGTTTAGCAGCGTGTGAGGTGTTTTCTATTATATATGTTGTGTGCAGTGAGTTTTCCTTATTACTAATAAATAAATATAATATCATATATTATTTGTGGTGCTAAGCCCCTTCCTTCTGTGTGTAAGGTGATTTAGTGACATTTTCAGCATGTCAGTGGATGGTGGCTTTACTACTGGAAGTATGTGTGAGGTGGTCATGTCCGCCTAATTTGGTAGGCACCGGGCAGGTAATGTATGATTAATGTCTTAAAATTCCTCTTTCTCTCCAAGAAACCCAAGCCTGTTTCACCTACGTTCAGAAAGCTAAATTTCAGCACTTTAGATTTTGGTTCCTATACGTTGAATATTTTACCTTCCACTATGGTTGATGCTACCTTTCAGAATTATGTTATTTTTTCCACTCAGTAATTTTGTTTGCTCTTTTCGGCAACTGGTATGTTTAAAATTGCACGAATTTTCTACATGTCCGTTTTATCAAACGTAAGATTTTATCGATTTTTTTTTATTTCGGAAACCAGCAAAGTCAAAGCTTCTTCGTTGCGTTAACAGCCGTGAGCCACTTTTGTTCATAGAAATGTGTGTTGTTAATTAATACCTGACCCAACCATAGTATAGCAAGATTATATTATCAGAACGGAGGTTAGGTTGTGTGAAGTTTGAAAAATGGAAATTACATACGAAATGTTTTAACAACGGTTCTTAAAATATCAAACTAAATTGCTGCCCAGTGGTTATATTGTAAATAAAAATCTTTTCATGGAAAGAATTTTTACTCTTCAGTAATTGCGGATATTTTTTAATTGATTGGGTTAAAGTATAGAATGTCCTCCACATTTGGAAAGTAAAAGTAACCTAATCTTTTGGAATATAAGTATCTGAAATCTTGTCTCTGTTCTTAGTCAGAGATTTTTTTCGGTAAGTTTTAATTTACCTTTTTGTCATGTCAAATTAACAGAATCTTTAATGCTCATTTTGATGTTCAAGAGATTCTCTTCGGATTTTTCTTTTTTTTCAAGAAAATTCCAGCAATCAGTCCTTTGCCTTGCGTTTGTCATTTTTAAGTAAAAATAAATTACATTTTTACCAGATAGTTCTTGTGTCAAGGGTTTCATTATGATGTAGGCAGATTACCATCACTGTGGTATTGCTGGGAAGGTTCCCAATCTTTCGCTATTTCAGTCCGAGAAGTGTTAATTTGTGTATATGTGAGAAGGTAATTGCAGATGAAGTTAAAGTTTATTATTTTGATCGTATGCTTTAGCAATCTTTAGGGAATAGTAAAATCAGTTGAATTCATCCAAATTTTGTGTCAAATGTTAACTAGTGCGGGATGTTCTCACCTGCGTCTCCCCTCTCCTTTGAGGGCCTTTCCCCCGTGTTCTTCTTTTGCCAACTTTCTGCGTTCTAGCACTTCTTTCTGCGTTCTAGCACTTCTTTCTGCGTTCTAGCACTTCTTTCTGCGTTCTAACACACATATACCATAGCACTGTCAGTCGGCGACTCCGTGTGATCGGTAAAGTGAAAAAGTTGACTCATGGGTGCTACATGAGTTGACATCGGACAACAAGAATTGCCCTCTGGAGGTGAATATTTATCTGAGTGTAAGGAATAAGCGGCAAAGTTTCTTGCATCGGATTTTCACTTTCAAAAAAAAGAAGAAGAAAGAAAATGGATCTGCTATGACAATCATAAATGGTCAGGAAAATGGTTTGATTGGGATCAACGTCCAGGACGGTGTTCTAAACCACCTCTCTACATACAAAAGGTGTTGATGGTGTTATGGTGGTCTATGGTGGGAGTGATCCATAATGTATTTCTCGTGCGATGTGAAATCATCACTGCAGAACGTTACACTGCTGAACTCCATGAAATGTACAGCAAACTAGTCCGCAAGCATCCAGCAATAGTCAACAGACAGGTGTCATAATGTTGCATGACGATGCCCGCCCACACGTCTGGCACTTCCTCACCACCGTATTCCCCCGATCTATCTCCTACAGACTATCACTTCTTCCGGCATCTCGGTCAATTCTTGACAGGAAAGACCTTCCCTGATGATCGGGCGGTTCAACATGCAGTTGAAGATTTCTTGGCATGGCAGACTGCAGACTTCTCTAGCCACGGAACCCAATCGTTGGTTGATCGATAGCAACAGTGTATGGCTACAGACGGCAATTCCTTTGATTAATCAAGTAATGTAGTTTTTGTTTTTTTATCTTTGTACATGACGCAACTGGACCGGAGATCTCATTTGCACCAACCCAATTCGTGATCAAAATTAATTGTATACTTTATTCTGTATGAGCCATTTTTAGTAAGTTTGACCTCGGCCCGTGATGATTACGAATGCGATGCTAGTTAAAATTCATATCCATGCCGCAGTCGGAATTCGATCCCGGGCCTTCGAGTCCCTGACTTAACGGCTCAGACCACACGACTACATGTTCGGCGATGAGCAAAATTAAATCGGCAAACTTGAAAACTATCTTTTTGACGAACACAATCTGACCAAAAGCACAAGATAAAAAGCTGTAACTTAATGGTAGAGCGTTGGGGTAGCATTGGGAAAACTATGATAAACTTTATTTTGTATGATAGATTGTAGTACACGATGTTTCGTCACGTTCTAGTTAAAATCCACAATCACAAACTTCAAGGCCTCAGCCGAGCTTCTAACCCGGGAGCTTGGAGTCTCTGATTTAGCGCCCTAACCCCACGACTACCCGGTCGGCCAACGTAGCATTGGGAGATGGTGGGTTCAATCACAGTGGCCAACAATCCTGACAGGTTATTCCAGGATGTTTCCTATCACACAAAACAAATGCCGGGATGGTACCTTCAACTTAGGTCCTTGTCGATACTTTACCAAATTCTTTTCCCTTCCCTATCTCTGCCTGAGCCTTACAAGGGAAGTATTTCGGTTCGAACATGAATTTTTTTTATAATACTTCGCATTTAAATTCGTATTCCAATACTGTCCGGGTAGCCGCTGCATCTTCTCTCGCAGTTTCGGTTCGAACAGGCATTTATTACTCAAATATCCTTGAATATACGTGACAGTGCTGACGAAAACTCCAAAGCCCCTCTACCGTGTAAGAAATAGTTTGGGAGATGTAGGCCAGTATAAGTCTTCACAAGCGTATTTAGAGGTTTTCTATAAATTGAGTAAACCAGAAGGGAGAATCACAATAGTCACACAGAGCTTAAGAGGGAAATCTTCAAATTCAAAAGCACACTCAAGTGCACGATGTCAAAGGCTGTATATCCAATATACAGTACCCATAACTGTCTGTAATTTCAAGAGTTGAAGTGCCATTTGAAATCGAGCACATGGAATATGCTTTTCAAGGTTGCCCTGATGTGCCTTGTGCCATATGTGACTATTATGATCCTCCCATTGGTATTACAAACTTTCTAGAAAACTGTCACGTACGTTTGTGAAGACATATAGCGACTTCTTTCTCCCAAATTCTTTGTACACGGTAGAGTAGCTTTGCAGTTTTTATCAGCACTGTCACTTATATTTAAGAATATACTTGAGTATTAAATGCCTGTTCGAACCGAAACTGCGGGAGCCGACGTAGCTGCTACCCGGGCTGTTGTTCTCTTGCTCCAAACTATTAACGCCAAACACAGCCTTACACGGTCGAATTACTTCTTCAGGCCTTATCAGCGTTACGATACGAATATATATACAAAGTCGTATCAAAAAAAATTCCAGTTCGAACCGAAACATTTCCCTTGTTAGATGCCTAATGGAAATAAGTGGAAATTAAATTTAAAATTCAAAGTAAAAAAGCTGTGGAAGAAAACAAGAAATGAAAACCACCAATTTAAGCAACTGAAGAATTCTGTTTTGGAGTTCACAGAAGCTTTACACGACCACGGAAACCACAAAGGACGGAACCGAATACTTTACGACCAGGAGAGGGGAAAGAATAAAGGTACAAATAATGTACCAGAGGTCAAGCAACAGTGCAGTGACATATGCAGCAGCAAGACCGCTAAATTGAAACATTCAAATCTGGGCGGCGAGAAAGCCCAGTAAGGACAGCTACTCTGTAACTTATATTACGTTCCAATAGAGGGCTATGGGTCCAGTAACGCCTCTTATTAGCAGTTTCTCTGACGTTCATGACACAGTCCTCTACTTCTTTTATTCAAGTAGCTCCTTAACTGTCCTCATGATGCGGGGTGAATCCCGAAATTTTAATCCCCCACCGGGAATCGAACTCGGGACCGCCCGCACATAGATACTACTGAAGTGAAGGGCTACGACAATACCCAGTTTAGTTAAGATCGGAAGTATTCCGTATTTCATACATTTTATTTCACGTATAATCCCCAGCAGCACAGAATGTCCGGCTAATATCGGTTCAATGCTGGGCCACCCAATATCGATCAAGGTTACCCAACATTGGGCAGATATCCTGTGCTGCTTGGGATATATACTCTTTTACGATCTTTTGTTTGTTAAAAAAATCAAGAGAAGAGCGAAAAAAGAATAAACACTAAAACCAAATCAAGGGGACCAAAATGGATCTGTAATAAGAGTTAACGTAAGCGTTCGAAATTAATAAACTTATACAGAAACCTATAAATGGAGTCCTTGAAACTCACTAGGCGAAATGCACTTCCATACACAAACAAATAAAACTGGTCTGTTATGTGGTATTTGATACAGTAATTTAACACTCAGTACGAGGTGTATAAATGACGTACACACACGCATACACACAAAAAACTTAACCCTGCAGTGCATTATTTTAAAATACTGTGCAGTATTTTATGAAAGGAATATTTTTCGCAAGAGTAAGCAATACTGTTAGAAAATATGTTAATTTTCAATAATTTGGTAATTAGTACAATGAGTTGTACAAAATATGTATGTGACATAATGTCCCATTTGCAACCAAAAATTTTCAATTAATTACCTATTTTCATCTTTTGCATTTAAAGGATGCTACAAATTTGAAGGCACATAAAATATTAAAATGAAATACCTAAATAATGAATAAGCGAAATGTTATGACCTCTTATTTCCTATACATGTGCAGTACCACAGGGTTCCGTCCCCGGGCCCTTCCTTTTTATTCTGTTCATGGACGACCTTGTGGACCACTACACTAAATCTTCAAAAAACATTCTTATGTATGCCGATGACTGTAAACTTTTTAGAGAAATTAAAACTCTTGATGATATAACGCAACTATAGTCAAATATTGTAATTTTCTCTTCGTGGTGCGATATATGGCAGCTCAAAATTAACACTGATAAATGTACTTCACTCACAATTAGCCTTAAGAAATGTCTTCTTCAAATTTCGTATCATCTAAACACAACCCCTCCTACCAAAATTTCATGACATATAGATCTCGGTGTTTTGATGGACTCAAAGTTGACTTTTGAAGATTATGTTACAATGTCTACTAAAAAGGCCATGAAACTTCTAGGTTTAATTTATAGATTCGTTGATTTGAAGGATCCTACAGCTCTTAGTTTATTTTACAAGAGTTGCGTATCTCCGCACCTTAAATATTGCTCTCCTATCTGGGCTATGGCGTCTCCCACAGTGCTGTCCAAGGTTAACAGAGTTTTGAACATTTTTGCTTGGCTATTGTTCGCTTTCGTGTCCCATCCACACGCAATTTCAATAAACAACAACTCTTAGAAGTCCTTCATATTGAACCTCCTTTAGCACGTATATATTTTCATGACTTCAAATACCTGTATCAAATTGTTAATGGTCATTCCAGATCTCCCGATATTCGAGTTCCTGTTAGATCCACTCGCAGTAATAACCTGTTTGCTTTGCGAACGCCCAGGCTTGCTATTATACAGCGTTCCCTAATTTACAGATTGTCATCTCAGTATAACAGAGTTTCAAACTATTTTTATTTTGCTTTACCATATAACAATTTTTTGAAAAAAACTGGCATCGATATCAGATTTAAGTTGTGGTAATGATTTTGTCTTCCTTTATTCCTTGATTTTTTTTTAAATGTATTTGTTCATTTTTTATCCTTTTCGTATTGATTGTTTATTTTCATTGTTTGACAACTCAGTGTAAAATGGTCATTAGTGCTGTATCTGGGTTTTTGTTAATATATAAACAAATAAATAAATAATCAAACGTTGTGAAATCACTTCCGAATTCCCTACCGAAGTTGCTTTACCTCCGTTATTAAATATATAAAAATAAGCAAATTAGCACTGGGCTTATAGTAATAATCGTGAAGGCTCTGGTCCCTTGATAACATCTCAGAGACACAAATATTAATTCCTAAATTATAGGTTGGAAACACTGACAACGGGGCTGCTTTGGGACTGTGACACTGTACTTTTCTATTGCGCCAATTAATGGTGATGTCAAGTTTGATGTTGCTACGTCTCGTGGCTCAGATGGTAATGCGTCTGACTTCAAATCGGGCCGTCCGCATTCAAATCCTGGCCAGGACACTGGAGCCTTTTGTTCAGTAATCCCATGCCTGACCAGCTTACTTCGTGCCGGTCGAGAATATGTGGAGCGCTACCTACATATCCCGTATGCACCGTTCAAGGCTCGCGCGCATCGCACAGGTGATAGCTTTACCTTTAGTTTTACACTATTATATCTAACGTTTTATACTTTTTAAACAATTTAAAACATGAAATTTATTAAAGATAGGTTAGTAACACTGGAAAGTGGAGGGGGTTGGGGACGTAGACATCCACAACATTTTTGTCTCGAATAATTTTTGCCCAAGTTTGGTACCGATAGGTCTAACGGAATGGAAGAATTTTGAACAATTGAATTTTGGCAACAATGAACCACTGCACCAAATCAATATGTTTCCATTGGCTCTGAGCTAGTCTATCCAAAACCTTTCTAGCAACACCTCAAGAACCTCTCTACGCCTTGTGCTTGCTGAGATTTAATTTCTGGACACGGACGGAGCGAATGAGGATGATTATGAGGTTCCTTTTTATATAGTTTCGCTTTCAACGGAATTAAAAGGAAAGAACAATGGAACCTATTGTTTCTGTACATTAGGTTATGGAATTACTCTTATTACCGTATTGATCGTGTACTATATTCACAATTATTCATTCAAGTTAGAGTTCTTTAGAGACATACATGCCCAGAAACACAACTACGTAGATTTCTGATTATTCGCAGAATACTGTATCTCATTTGTACATCATGCACCAGATATGTTCTATATATAATGTCATGTGCACCAAACTTTGCAAAATACAACTACACACTTGTCTCGAACTTCCTAGTATTTTTAATTTTTATTTATATAATAATTTCATCCATTACAGGAACAGAAAATACCCTCACAAAATAAAGTTGACATTGAATACTGCGATGCATGAAAGAGTAGCGGAAGTACGCATAATCCTGCCATGTATGCAGAAAACATGGAATTACAACGACCATCGAATGTTCCTGATGTAGTTCATGACGCATTAGCAAGTAGATATCGTTACGTAGCAAAAGCACAGCTTATTTCCAAGTATGACCCACACATGCCCTCTCCATGCACTGTAGGGTTACGCTTCTAAATAAGGAAATTAACAGCTGCACAGACAGGACACCCGTTTCTACAAATAGGATATTAAGTTGATGTTAATCCACTACGCGATAAAATCTATGTTATTTATTTTAATTTTATTTTGGGGTCATTTCAGTAACTAATGACTCCTGTCCGTCACGATTGGATTAGCTGATAAATACACAAACATAGATGACTCAACCGGGACTCGAACCCAGAACCTTGAAGTTGGTGGCCTGTCGCTTTAGACCACACGACTACTATGGTCGTCTCCACTAATCGAGTTATAGAGACAACATATATGGAGAGAAATCCTTCAAAGAACAGAGAATCTCCGACTACTGTGAGTGGATGAGGAGGCTCTATGTCTCACACTGTGAAATATACAAAAATGGGTTACAAGACCTTCAAAACAACTATGAGAGTATGTTTGGACGTTTTCTGCGTATATTAGGGGGATTAAAGATATTAACATTTCTTTTAAAGTGCATAAATTAACCTGTACAGGTGGAGTGAAATCCATATTGAAGAAAACATAATACGTAAGAACGAAAGCGGAAAATTTAGCACACATTTTTTTCTGATTCTCCACACCAAATAACCTGAAATATGCGCAAATATAGATATATCCAACTTGGTAATCAAATCGAGCGGAATGCCAGATGCCACCGTGTAATTAACGATTCATTTTGCGCAAAGGAAAATTAGAAAATCGATTTCATTCTTAAATCTTTGCTCATTCGTAACCACTAAATTCATAAGATCATTCTGGTAGAAGAAAAGGATCTTGTATTCAGGAATAAGCTAATGGACGCTCATCTAAGCGATGCTCACCTCTAGTGCTTGGGGTCTTCGGTTCGATTCCAGCTCATGGACAAACACTGTGTGCGTGGGTTTTCTTGGGGCTCTAGCGTATTCTCCTACTTTCTCTATTCCACCAATTCACCCATCATCCACACGGCCTGAGTCAGCGTTGTCTGAAGGTCTTAAATCATATAAAAAATATAATTCAATTCTAAGCGATGCCTATAAAAAGATTAGACTGACTTTCGCTAAAAATGGATTCAAGTGGTTTTCAGCGATGACAAGTTTCATTTCAAACATTTCAAAGAACCAGATAGGTTCCTGTATTACTGACACGATCTCCGGAAATAGGAGCATGTTCAAATGAGTCGAAATTTTGTTGGCAGAAGCGTTATAATCTGTGGATAGTTCTACGCTAAGGATAAACTAAATATTCGTATCGCACTTACGACAATAAATTCCAATATACACACAAATATGCAGAGACTGGTCATTCAGATGTATGAAGAATTTGATGAAGATAGTTGAATTTTATTTTAACAAATTGCCGTATTGACAGAATTTGGTTTTTATGATTTATTAATAATAGATACGTTCTGGTTACGGCTACATTGAATTCCAAGTGACATCATATGTTTTTATTATGCGGTTGCTTAGAAACGGTGTACTTTTGTTTTATCACCATGGCTAATAAATAAGATGGTATTGCAGAATACAGATCCTAGTTCTATGTATGCGAGCGCATTAGGGTGCGTTCTCGCGGGTAGGTCCTTCTGATGAAATAAACTCTTCAAGCAGAGATACTGTCTTTTCATTGTTTTGATATGATGATACTACATTACAATGAAGTATACTTCAAGGATTTTGCTGATATGTGGAATTCCAAATGAACCTATGAGTCTCTACAGCTAGTGTGTTTTTGCACTTGCGTTTTGGATATGTTTCATCCCTGATCTTTTGATTGTTGCTTTTGGAAATGAATAGAATCTATCTTACCACCTAGAAGCCTGCATTTAGTAAGATTTTTTTAAATTTTATTGGTACATGCACCAGCACTGCACTAATTGAAATTGAATTGAAATTGAATTCGCTGTCATTAACACGTCAGTGACATCGAAAGGATGGTTTTAACAGTACAAAATCAATATTATGTACTGACCAGCAAGCAATCTGGAATCAGATCGAATCGAAAAAGTATAGGGAATTCCTGCAAATTTCAAACTGTGACTGAGCTGAAAAGTGTGATACGAGATGTGTGGCAGGTTATTCCAGCCCAAGAAATAAACATCCTTGTCGTATCAATGGTTAAGAGGCTATTTCAGGTTGTTAAGAAACTTGGACGTTCAACCAAACACTAGATCGGCGTTTCTCAGCCTTTTTCATTCTGGAATCCCCTTTTTACTTTACCGGCGTCACACAAAAGATGTTTTTTCCTTATAATAAACGGTTTCGTTTTACTTTGTAGAACGTGGTATTTGGGACAGGGATGTGTACTTAACATTTGACGGACAACTGCGTCTTTCTCCGCATATATTATGATAGTGGTGGTCGTAGGTGAGTTGGAAATTGACTGTCTCGTAAAATTTCAACCTGCCAAGAAACATTTGAACTGGAAGGAGCCCGAGATATGAAAATCAGTTCGCTTTTCTGAGACCAGGAGCCTGGAAATATTTCGTTCAAAAAGATAGTTCAAACGATCTACTGGAGTGTGCACATCGGCGGCTTTCCTGATCGGCCTTCTGGACGCTTGCACATTTCTAGTTCGCGAAACATAATTGTAGTTAAAATAACATTAACGCATTAATTGGCTTTAAACTTGTTAAAATACCTTCTTCCTTACTCTCCATGGTAACACAAAGGTCTTGAAATATACGCGCTCAACTCTATTTAGCAAACTTTTATTATCTAAAGGGGAATTATTATGTCCTTGATGTACTTTTTAACTATCTCAAAGCACGTAGCCTGACTTTTATTAATTCATGTTGCAGCCTGGAACTCTGACTCCTTCCGCAATGAAGGGATGTCAGTTCACAAATCTTTAGCACATACCACTAACATCAATATTTTTATGGTTAAGAATCGACAGAAACTCTGCAAAACTCTCCTTACATACCCATATTTTGGCTTTAAATCCCTATACTAAAAGTGTTTGTAAAATTGTTGATTGTAGCAGTCGATGCTCACTGTGTCACGAAAATTAAACCGAACATTTTGAAACTAGTAAAGGTTTAAATTAAAATCAGACTCAGATCTCGCATTAACCTTAAACTTCTGCAATCGTTCCTAAGGTTTTTAATTTACTTCGTCTTTTTATTTTATTTAATGTTTGCTTTTCATTTCAAAACATGACAGTTACTTAGCTGTATTTGAAAGTAAATATCCTAATTATACTATCCAAATACTGTTCAACAAATTACATTAGTAATTATAAAAAACAACCAGCAAAATAAAATACCTTCTACTAATACTTTATTACTTTTAATCTACAAAATCATAGTGAAATTATTTTCTCCCTCCTCTCGCGCCCCTTTCCATAGTCGCGACCCCACAGTTGAGAAAACCTGTACTAGACTATTTCAGACATTTATTTGCTTCTTGTATGTTGATTCTAAAGGACAAAACGGTGACTTTATAGCAAAAACAGTGGTTATCATACAATATATTCAAAATGTAAATAAAGGCAATATTTTTATATTAGTTTCATGTCCGTAATATTTACTCTTTGTCGGATATATGTAGAATATCCCTAAGAAGAAACAAACCGAGTATTTTATTTAAAAACCTAATTTATACTAATTCCCACCACTACAGTGCATTGTATGTACTATTACCATGTATGTGCATTACTGTAATATCAGTGCAGTTTGCCACTCTTTGACATGGTGAAATCTGCGAATCACACTAACTTAATATTTATTTATTAGTGCAACATACCGAGCGACCGTAGCTCAGTTAGTAGAGCGTTGGCTTTGCAATGGAAAGCCCCTGGGGAAAGATCCCACCAGTCGTCTATCCTGACTGAGATTTTTCAGAGTTTCTTCTCAGTCACACCAAGCAAATAGCCCAGTAAAAATAAGTCGACGAGCTGAAACAATTCTAAAAAAGCTGAATTTTTCAGGATTTGCTCTTCGTGTCAAATAGAATGAAACCTCAAAAGTCCCAAAATATCCCATGTGAGCTTCATCCTCAAAATGGCGGACAAAGATGGCCGCCATCCCATGCGCGCCTGGTTTTCTATTTCAGCCTGTATCTGGCAAACCAACAATGATATTTCAATTTTAAAAGCACCGTTTTACTCTACAATAGCTCTACTTTAATGTGGTGTATTGAACATTTAAATAAAATAACACCCAAAAAAAGTTATTCATGATCAAAGTTGATAATTCCGGAATTTCAGAAAGGCACTCTGTAGCATTTTGCGCTCAAGCTCCTAAACCTTTAGGAAATCGTAAAGACATGTCCATATATTTTTATTGTGTTTTATAAGCTGCACTTTAAAAAAACATCATCAAAATCGGATGATAACTTTTCGAGATATTTACCTTGACGTGAGCCTAGCTGTTATCGGGGATTTAAAAAAAGGACTTTCTGGTGGTTAAATATCAATATAGTTCGTCCGGTATTCGCTAGATGGCAGGGGACGTGATAACCCAATTTAAAAAAAAAGTACTTCGCTTTTAAACATTTTATTTCAATAAAATATTGAAATGATTAATCGTCATCCTCCTCATCAGATTCCTCAGCCGGTGGTGAAATTATGCAAGAAATTATCTCACAGAAGCAACAGAACTTTGAACAATAAAGGTTGGCACACTTACATTCACAGGTTTCTATATCACAATCTTTGCGAGGAGTTATTTTGCACTGGCAGGCAATCAAATTAAGTAGTTCTTCAGGAGCTGCTGGAAGACATGTTGGAATAGGAAAGAGTCTGTCTTCTTTGACGCACCACCCCCATTCATTTGGGTTCATGTTGTTTCCGAACCACTGCTGCACTTGCAGATAAATTCGAAGGGTATGTTGAGAGGCAGCTGCACTGGTTGGTGGTAATGTCGCTAGTTGAAAATTATAAGAAAGCTTCTTCCCTTCTTCTCTGTTGTACATGTTATATCTGAGAGTGTCCAGTGAGGATGCTTTGTCACCTCCATAAAGTCGTAGCAGGAAAAGTTCTCCAATTTGAGTAACACTCTGCGGTGTAAGGTTGGTTTCATTGAAGGACAAAACAGAAGATCGGAGCACACTATCCTTTTGAAGTAGCTTAAAGGCTGCTTTCTTTCCTTTTCTGAAGATCGCTGATGTGGTGTCACACCCAGTGGCCGAATGAAGAAAAAGGAAGCAATCTTTCAGTGGTCCAAGAGGGTTTTCTATTTTGCCAATATGGTAGCATTTCTCTTCAATGTTATCCGTTTTCCGCTTCACAAAAACAATGACGTTCCAGGAAGTCCACGAGCGATTAAAATTGCTAGCAAATCTGAATCTGTTCCTACAACTGCAACAGAACTATGATTTCGACTCAAATCTGTTGCAGTTTTGCAAATTAGAGTGTCAGCATCTCTATCTGCTTGGTGCACTGTTATCCCACTCTTACTAAAATATGACTTCAGTATGTTAATTAGTCGTGCTTTATTTTCAGAGTTCCGTAAAAACTCAGATTGACCTGTTGTTGCCTTCATATTTTCGTGAAAGGCGATGGTTGCAGAGATTTTCGACATTGTCCTCCTCTGTCTCTCAATATTCTTAGTACAGGTTTTAGAAGTATAGCCATCAAACACTACTGCACCGCATGGAGTGAACCGTCGTTGTACAAAGTCTACATACTTTTGACATATCGCATTGTAGGTGTCCGATTTGGTCCAAACCATAGCATGAAGAACATATCCTCCATGTACAACAGACACAAACTTTTGCGGTGCTCTTACGCACGGCTCAATAGTTTCGACTACAGCCGAAAGAGAGGATTTGGCATTCTTTCTCATTGAGACCTCATGAAATTTGGATGGAGGCATCGGTGCTAATTCATATTTGAGATACTCGCGAAGATTCTCACTCAACTTGAGCACTACTGCAATTCTAGTGAAGAGCTGCAACGGATTGATAGACACACTTTGCTCTCGAATTTTGATGGTATTGTTTGTAGCAGATATAGCAGAAGAATAACCTTTTTCTTCCTTTCCAGTTTTACAGTTCCAGAGAAACCACCAATCATCTTGTTTAATGACGCTTCACCAATTTTCTTTGCTTGATCACAGTTTGTGCGAGTGTAGGCAATTAAACCACTTGCAATGTTCAAGAGTAAGTCTTTTGGTGCTGAGTTAGCAAAGGGATCATGAAGGGATAACCACTCAGAGATCTTCTTTAGAACCTGATTATCTCGTGTCTGGGGGGAGGGTCTGAGCTCCACATGTTGTTCTGAAGACAGAATATATTTATGGCAAAAGTTTTCTAATGCTTCAGTGACTTTTATGGTGATGGGAAACGTGAGAATCCATCTAGCTAACGTTGAGTTTGTTATTTCTCGGCCTTGAGTTAAACCTCCAGAAACTTTCATTGATTTCATTAAAGTTTGCTCAATGACCATATCTGATGCAACCCCACTCCAATACCTATTTTTTCTGCGAATAATGAAATATCCTTGTTCTGTGAATTTCTTGTACTCATCAGGATTCATTTTCTTCTTCTTATCTTCCATCTGCTGAACATATAGATACGCACATTTAACATAAAAGTGATGGCCAGCTGCATGGAAGAACGGCAGCATTGATTTGATTGCTTGCAAATGCAACTCCCAATCTCCAGTGCGATCTGCTTGGATGTATAATAGTACAAGGTTGACTTGTTCGCTGTATTGCAACCAGAGTTTTGCTACGGGAACATCCTTCTGTCTCGATTATTTCAGACAGAGCAACAACCAAAGCTTCAATATTTTAATTGTCTTCCAACTCCTTGAAAGACATTGCTCCGGAGAGCACTTCATCTATCATCTTGGATCTTGCCTTTCGTGGTCTCATCTAGTTGCTTCGAATGTTTCTTCAACTGAATGTGGAGCGCTATGAGTGTCAAAAAATGTGCTCTCAACGATCTTGAGAAAGCATGGCCACTCATCATTTTCACGACAGTATTTTGGGGATACAACAAGCCCCAAAGTTCTTCTAGACCACTACCTGACATGATGTAACCTATTGTACCTAAAAAAAACAAAAGCAGGTGTAATCCTCCTAACCGCACCACAACATTTGATAATGCATTGTCGTCGTTCGCTGCAGAAACATTTCTACTGCTTTCCAATATAGTGGTTGATCGAAAGTGACAATGCAGGTTTTCTGTCACATTCATTTGAGGCATAGAGTAGAGTGGAATAAATTGTGTTAATATCTGATGCGGCATTATTAAAGAAATGGACTTACTGGAAATACACTCCTTGTGTCACAACAAGTAGTTTCATTCTTGTAGAGAAGATGCATGAAACCATTCCATGGTGGTTTAGGTGATTCTTTTACCAAATGCGTGCTTATCCATTTGTTGTTCGCCCACTCAGCCTGCTTTACTTTCGGAATAGCCTCATCTGCAAAAGAAATTATTTTTATTTCTATTTGTGATAAACCGATATTAGTTCTTTTCTTGTAGGTTGCTCTCTCTCTTCTGGCAAGTGATGACACTGCTTTTGAAATGGGAATCTTGAGACGGAGAACACGAGAATGTGTGGCTCTTTCTTCAGGAGGTGTACTTATTCTGATACCCCCCATGCTATGGAAAGTTCCATGGCCATCTAATGTTCTCGTATTGACGTCAGCGTTATCAACGACCCATTGAACAAAATGCAATGTCGGTTGTGGAGCACAATATGATATACTTGAGAGTTCGTATCGTCGAATCTCACCATAACTTGCACAAATTCCAAGACTATGAAGGATATGAATTAGCTGCCGAGAAACAAAATGACGCAGGCAGTACATTTCTATAGCAAGCTGAATGGGAGATATAAAAGTTCTGGGTCTGCGCAACGAAATAATAGAATCACATATCATGCTCTGTTGTCGGGCTATCTTAAGATCACTTTTCTTTGTTGATGTCTCTTCTTCGACCATAATCGACCACCAAGTTTTAGTGATGGTGGGATGAGATCATTGTGCCCCTCAAAGAGTTGTTCTGTTTGAGGATATGACATATAATCATATACTTTTGTTTGAATATCTTCTTTAATTATTTTCGCTGCCATTAATACAATGCGAGCTCTTTCACTTTCCTCGTTCTTTTTCCTTTTCTCATACCAAGCATCGTGTAGCAGTCTCTTACTTGCTCCCTTGAAAGTTAGAATGGATTCCCTCCCATAACCAATACATTCCTCTGTAACGATCAATCGTTCACCGAATCTCTTTTGAAGAAGGTTTTTCATATGGTTTGCTGAATAGTCGGTAGGATCTCCATTAGCATATTCTATCAATTTGCCATGTAGTTCTTCAACGGAATACTGGCATTCATCATCACCCTCTATGTAATCACTCAGTTTTTCCAAAGCCATCAGCTTTGTCTTTTCCATAGGTCTTCCTACTTTTCCTTCTGTTGAGGAGGCAAAAAACTTTACATAGCAATATACTTGGCTTCAGCAGCAACTAAGTCTACCACACTGTTCAGTTTAGCTAACACACTTTCCCCCCAGTCGTCAGCACTGTTTTTAGCTTGTGCGATTATTGTTGATCTACGTAATTTCCAAGGTAGCTACTTCGTAGATTGATCGACACTTTTGTGATTTTTTGTTTCAGTTTTAAATGACGCCTCCTTATTACAAGATATACAGTCTCTTTTAAAATCGATTGCTGGTAATGAGGATCTGGTCGATAATGTTGATGTACTTGGAGAATCATCACACACATCTTTTGATTTTTCAAGATTATATTTTACTATAGTTGACGATCTCGTGTAGTTCTTACGACACTCGACATGCACAATCAGTGTATCAACATTTTTAAAATAAGTCTCTAGTCCGTCTCCACGAAATACACATGCCTTTACAAGAGTTGGGAGGCCTCTACTGACTGTAACTACATCTCCAACAGTAAGTAAAGTTTTACAAGTGATAAATACTTGTTCATCAGTCATCACACCTTCACAGCAGAATACACCACGCCATCTTAGAACACACCTGTACGCCACTGAAACAACTTGTTCACATACCAATACAATACAATAATTTACAAATTGAGCCACCGCGCCAGCCAATTATATACAGTACTTTTGTAGTGACGCCATGAGACTTTTTATCTTTTTCATTCTTTCGTATTTCTTAACTTTACACTCACCCCTATCCCATGTTTAATAAGGATAAATGGTTTATTATAATTACTTTTAAATGCCTAGTACTCATATATTATCATAATTAATTTGTAAAGTACAACAAAATAGTCAGTAATACCCCTGCCATCTAACAAATACCGGACGAACTATATTGATATTTAAGCACCAGAAATCCCAGATAACAGCTAGGATCACGTCAGAGTAAATATCTCGAAAAGTTATCATCCGATTTTGATGATGTTTTTTTTTTAAACAAAACGCAGCTTATGAAACACAAATAAAAAATATATGGATATGTTTTTACGATTTCCTAAAGGTTTAGGAGCTTGAGCGCAAAATACTACAGAGTGCCTTTCTGAAAGTAAGGAATTATCAACTTTGATCATGAATAACTTTTTTGGGTGTTATTTTATTTAAATGTTTAATATACCACATTAAAGTAGAGCTATTGTAGAGTAAAACGGTGCTTTTGAAATTGAAATATCATTATTGGTTTGCCAGATACAGGCTGAAATAGAAAACCAGGCGCGCATGGGATGGCGGCCATCTTTGTCCGCCATTTTGAGGATGAAGCTCACATGGGATATTTTGGGACTTTTGAGGTTTCATTCTATTTGACATGAAGAGCAAATCCTGAAAAATGCAGCATTTTTGGATTTTTTTCAGCTCGTCGACTTATTTGGGTCTTTGTTTACTGGAGTAAAAGGCCGGGAGGGTACCTTCAAACTAGGCCCAGGCCGATTAACTTCGAATATTCTCTCCCTTACTGTATGCCGGCCTGAGCCTGAGATGCCTAAGGGTAAGGAAAAAAAATAAAAATCGTACCGCAACGAAATCAAACCAAACTTACTATTAATGTTTCTATATTCATAACAGTGAGACTGTCACTCCTACGCTACGCCGACACTGAGTGCGAGTCTTGGTGCGGCGTATGTTCATAATTGTTCCTGTTGGTGTTCATAAGAAATTATGTAAACATAAATAGCTCTTACTCTCTGAAAGGAAATGTAAATCGCTCCTGGGCAGTAATAGTACAGCCAACAAAGAGCGAGAAAATAGCAAGTTAACAAAAACAGACGTTAGAGAAGATATTTATTTATTTATTTTACAAAAATAAGGATATCATTTTTGCCTTTCTCTCTGTAAACTCTAGAATAAACACGCTATTTGATTCTTCCTTGCATACATAAACATAATGATTTCATACAACAGTGAAACACTTCAACTTGAAAGGAAAAACATAACTAGGAGCACCTCTTCTTGTAAAAGATCTACTTTTATGTCTTGGGGCTAACGAACATACTAGGCAAGTAAAACAGCATGTTATTTTTATAGCGAATACATTTATCAAACGTGTAACAATTCCTAGAAATGTATCACAGCTGCATCTTGAAATAACTGCATCTCATTTATAGGAGAGAATACTTTATTATTATTATTTCAGCGTTCAAAAATATGTATATATAGAAAATAGGATGAAAAAAGCCTTCAGAAACATAAGTGAAATTAATTTTACATTGAAACAACCGAAAACAAGCTCACAGAAGAATTGCGCAACGCACGAAGCCTCGCAACCCTCGCGAATAATATGAAGGAACTTGAAACTGGAAATGCACAGACTGGTTATTCTACTGGTAATACTTTATGATCGCGAAAGTTAAAGTACGAATCTAACAGAACATAAGCTGCATGTGTTTGAAAGTGAAGTTTGGCGAGAGATATACGTACGAGTCGAAGCGCGACAAGGCAAGCAGAAAATGAGGAGGTTGCACAATGAAAGAATACAACAGGATTTAAATTTATGTGTGAGCCTTTTGATATCTATAGGTCAGGCCGAGACAGAGTAGAGAAAAAGGTGAGGGAAAAGTAGTCGATCAGGGTCTAAGTTGGATGTACTATCACGAGATTTGCCTGTTGTGACTGAGAACAACCCTCAAAGAAACCAGTACGGATGGTCAACTGTTGATATCGAATCCAGAACCTTCCAAATGTGAAACCTACGCTCCACCATCTGAGCTACGGTTGTTCGGTAACAAGTCCCCAGACTGAACGATTCACATAATATTGTAAGAATTATGAAATCACGGCGACTAAAATGTATTATTACTCATGTAGTTTGGATGCGATAAGTCCGAATATTATGTTACATCGTGGTTGGAAAGTCGGGAACGGGAGGGAGAATAGGCCGTTGAGGAAACCTAGATGTCGAAAGTTATGTTAGAAAAGAATTTCAAGAGGTAGGTGTTCGTGATATAAACTGGTCCAGGATGTAATCCAATGGCGACTGGTTTTACTGCGGAGATGAACGTGCGAGTTCCGTAAGCCATAGAGTTCGTTAAGATTGTTAATTAGATTAAAACTTGATTGGATATGGGTTAAGAACCTAGATTAAAAGGGTTATTAATACAATTATTTATTTAATTGGATGACATACAGGCACTTCAGTTAATGAAATTGCCAGTAGCTAAGCAGATTTACATAATCTGTTTAACCAATACTAATATGATCTAAACTAACTAATTAGAAACGCCCATATTTAAAAAAAAAAACTTGAAACAAACAACTTCCGATAGTTGATACTTTTTATTACAAATTTACTTTTAGAAATGTTGGAAGTAATTTGCATTATTATGTATTGAGAGTACACTATTCATAGTAGAAAAGTTTTACTAGACAAGGTCACTTAAAACTCTTAGCTTGTCGATTCATCCTAAATGGAATCTAATCAGCAACTAAAAGGGCCGCGGTGACTCGACGGTCAAAGCGCTCACTTCTCGCTCTTGGGGGGTCGTCGGTTCAAACCCCGCTCGCGCCATGTGCGATTTGTGGTGGACAAACACCATGTGCGTATTTTTCCTCGAGATTCTTCCGTTTCCTCCCACATTCTTCTTCATTCCACCAATGATCCAATCCTAATCCATCCGGCGTGAGCCAAAGGCCTTAAAATTAAATTTTAAAAATATCAGTCAGCAGTTAAAGACCCATTACACCCTTCCACCTAAGCTCACAGTCGAGTAAAAGAACCGGATAACATACATCAGACACAATGGAGAAGAGAAAACTTCTTTTATACGTTTAGCATTATATCCAAGTCTTGAAAGGCTGCAAATAGCACTCATCTTTCCTTTTCCTTAATTAGAAAACTTTTAAGTACAGAAAACAAATGTTCTTTTATCCACAATAAATCCCATCATTTTTAAAAACCAAAAGATACTTATTTCTTTGAATTGACAATTTATTTTTTCCAACTTTTAAAAACTCTTTTCGAACATTTAATTAATTTTAAAATTTATTTTTTTTCAAATTCATTTCCAAAAACAAACAGACCGGAATAATACTTGATATTGTTATATGCTTTAATAAACTAACAACCTTACTGTATCTTTGTCTTATATTGATTGTTCAGAGACTGGATTTTTTTTTTTTTTTTTTTTTTTTGAGAACGCTAATAATCGTATTGTTGATCTCATTCAATGGAAGTTTAGAATTGAATCGGCAGTTTCAAGAAGGCAATAAACGCCAAAAATGTGAAAATCTACTTTATGCCGGATTTGATATCTGGAAGCGATGACGCATCTATACAATACATAAAGAAAGCAAAAGGACATTAGTAAAGCCTTGAAAAATAGGTGTGAAATAGAGATGGGCAAAACTTGCGTAACAGCTATTTTTCACTGTTACATGGGATAAATTGCTATGACTGCAACAACCGATAAAAAAAATGCAGTTACTGGCTTAAGTGCTACTTTTCTCCGAAGCTTGTTAATGGTAAAACACATTGTTTCCTGTTCTTTTTAACAAACAGAACTGCGGGGGAACGGAACAAAATGGCAGAAAAGTGTCTGCGGAGAAAACAACCATGTCGTGTGAATACTACGTAATTAGTAGTATGTGTAACCCGTGTACGGAATTGATATAAAGAGCTCTCAGAAGGCACTGGGTGACAGTTGACTACGTGGAGTAATGGATAAGGCGTTGGTGTTGTAATGCAGTGGTCCCGGGTTCCTTAGAAGTTCATCGAAAGTTTTTATTGATAAAATGGTTTATATTTTATTTATATTTTAAATAGGTTATTTTGAAATGTTATTGTTTAATTTGTTTTATAACTATATTTGCATTTAATAGTTTTTGTAATATTTTCCGTTTATTCTGATTCTGTAGTTATATTCAGATTTAATAAAATGGTAAAAAAGGGTAAGCCATTGGACTTGGGATTCAGTGTTCCCGTGTTCGGTACTCCTTTACCTAAAGTTTTTTTTTATTATTTTTAAGAGAAACTCCATTTTATTTAGTAGTTTCGAAGGAAAGCTCTGGTCTTGCGATTAGACTTTTTCCTAATTTGAGGCAGTGAAAACAGTACGCATATTAAACAGTCCATAAAATTCACAGACATGAACCAACAATTTGAAGAAGTGAACAAACGCTAAAAAATCGAAATTAGTTTTTCACTAAAAACCGCACCTCAATGTATACCCGCTCATCATAAGGTAGAAGAAAAGAACGATAGCTAGTTATGGAATGATTTATTTGGCCTTGGAAATATTAGTCAGTTTGAAGAAGGGAACAAGGCCACTAGCATCTCAAAACAGAAAGTCCTTTTTTCGAATGTCTGAGAAAACACGATTCAGTCGCATGTGTAATAAAAGAAAACACCATACCTGACTTTACCTAATTTCCACGTGCCCTTGATCACTAATTTTATTAAATTTCCTAATGCGTTTATATATATGAAAAGAGAAAAGTTTTCTTTTCTTTAAAGAAGACAAAGAAATTCACACCATGAATCGATCTTGACTTCTCCGCATTAGCTTTCCAACATGCTACCAATCCACTAGATTGATAATAGGAAACTATCTGCTTGTCAGTCTCATTTACGGTGAAGAAGTAATGCGCCTGTACGAGAATGGTCCCGCCGTAATACGAGTTCTTTATTTGAGACACTACTACAGGACACTTGTTACTACCGACAGGAAGAGCGCATTGTGGAAACACGAGTTAATCGTGTGTACAATAAAAAAATACCGTACCTGACTTACCTAACCTCCACATGCGTTTGTTCTCTAATCTTAATAAATTTCCTAATCCGTTTATATACATATATATATATATATATATATATATATATAAAGAGAACTCCCAACCCGTCTGGTCAGCGTGGGAGCAGTAGACCAACTCCTCCCTTCGGGGAGAGGCCTCGTCCACTAGTGGATTGAATATGGCTGTGATTTATTTATTATATAAAGAGAAACATTATTTTCATTAAGAAAAAAAAGTACACCAGGTTTCGATCCCGGGTTCCTTACATTAGTTTTGCAACATGCTATCAACACGCTAAGTTGCCAACTGGATGCAGTTGCTTGGAAGCACTATTTACTATTAAGGATTAATGCGCATCCGCGAGAATGGCTCAGCTCTTCCTGTCGCTAGTCGCAAGTTATTATATTAATTCAGCATGAAACAATTACGCTTCCCCGTATCCACCGCTTTATACTTATTTAATTGTGTTTTGATGTACTGTTTCTTCTCCACCATTAAATCCAAGCTCCGATAATTACATAAGGTAGTTTTATAATAGTTATGGTTGGAAGTAAACTACCTTCGTCCATATCTCTACTGCACACGTAACAGGATACAGGTAAATAGGTTAGTCTAAAATATTGTTATAAACTTCTTTTTCACAGACGGTAATAACTAACTCTCATTTAGATACGTTTTCATACACTGATATTTTTAACTGCTATTGTTAACAGATATTTACATATAGCAACTATTGCTATAACTGTTACGGAATAAAAGCTGTTTTGCACATTTGTAGAGCAAAATTTCTGTCAGTGGGTAGACGGAAAAAAATTGAATTTATTACTTACTTGTAACTTTCGAGTTCATTGTGCATACATTTCTTGTAAATAACATTCATTTGAAGGTTTCTATTGCGTTTTTCTTCATTTTCTGGTCAATTTTTCCATTCTTACGTCTCAACACTTAAAAATGTGCAGACGTTTTTCCATAAGTTTGAAGAAGGAAACAAGTCTACCAACTGTTTTTCAATTCTACAGAAAAAAAATACAATACTTGTAAACTGTCTGAGCAGTACGAAAGTATCAGAAGACCGTTTTGAATATTCAGTAAAAATATTGTTTCCTTTCAATAACTAATAAACATATTATACAGTTTTTGTTAATTTCCCACAAAACAGCTTTTTAGATTTGTTTCCTTCTTCAAACTGCCGATTCAATTGGTGTCTCTACTTAGTGGCGTCGCAACGTTATTGAAGATACTAGAGCATAAATGAATGAGTCTACCTGCCTGGTTCTTTCTATATTTTTGAATTTGAATTCTTAAATTTGATTATCCTTCATGCGTAGTGGGTTACACTATAATTAATAATAATAATAGTAGTAATTAAAAATTTACTAAACATGATATTTACTGTTCCTTTTGTCAAAGGAACTACCAAGAGGGTACAACACCTCCCTTTAACACAAAAAATAAATAATCGAAATGCCCTGAAGACATATGCAGGGTACAGTGAAAAAAGTGGGATGTCCAAAAAAGGGTTCTTTCCCGTAAAACGCATTTTAAAGTTTAAGTCTCCCATTTACTCCCATGTATTTAAGCGCTATAACTTGTGATTTATTTGTGCGCTCTTGGATTGAAATTTTTCTAGCGGTTAGATGTCAATGTGTGGTACTTGTTACGAGTGCAAATTATTTTTTTTATAAATAGACAACCCCCTTCTTTCCCTGTACTCTTCATTTATTATATACGTAGAACCTTGACTTCATACCGAAGATAATTAAAAACAGTCTCTTTGGCAGAGATCTACAAATACCCTTCCAATGAATTTTACTTGAAAGGAACATTGTCCCACCTTAGAAAATGTCCTCCACCTCTTAATTTACTCTCGATATTTTAATAATCCACGAATTAAGTAATGCCAGCTTGTATAGACAATACTGCTAGTCCGCTTGAGACGGTATTGCGTGGAGTGGATTATCGCTTTTCTGAACCAGACACCTTCAAACAGCTATGGCGGGATTACCACTATATTGAGAATCCCTTCAAGGGAGATTGCATAGCACTACAGGAATTTCAACCCATATTGTGCACGGGTCATGATGTCAACAGGGAACAACATCCGTATTCTTAAAACCTCATAGGTACTGCTCTCTAAGGAATTTAAACTGTGTAGCAATTACTTAGAGAAATTTCCAACCACCTCAAGAATCCCTCTCGCTGAGTTGCTCGTAGGAGAGATTTCCGCACCAGAGAATTACTCATCGACGAAAGAACTATTTCCTCCTGAAATTTCTGCTGCCCTGTAAGACAAATAAAGATATTAAACAAAAATTCACCTAATCAGCATAACGAAATAGGTATGTTATTAATCTAATTTGAAGTTATATATACCCCAAGAAGTCCCAAGAAGCCCCATACTCCAAGAAGTCCCATACCCCTTACATTTGAAGTGAGGCGAGTAACAAAGCCTTTAGCACATACTGATATTTACATGTGAATAGAAGCGTGTATTTGACTGCAGGCTCATTATATTGTTAATGATAACCTCGACAATGTTCTTTACCATCTAAATGTTTATAATTGCACACATTTTCTTAAATATTCATTTAACAATTTCCACTACAAAATGAAGTGTCGCATACATCATGTCTGATCCTCCTCCGTCAACGTTAACGTAACTATGTACTAACAGTTTCAGGTTTCTAATCACAAACCGTTATACGATCTTCGAAGTATATCCCATCTTCTGTTACTCACTTCTGCCAACGAAAGCACCATTGCTAGAAGCATTCCTCCAGACCGTTTTTGGTAACCTCGTAGCAACCTCAAGCTCATCTGCTTTCACAAATCTCCAGCCCTTTAGCAGACTCTTCATGTGTGAAAAGAGGTAAATAATCGACTGGTACCAAATTGTTATAACTGTGACATATTGATGGCAAGGGTATTTTTTACGTCAAATATTCCGAAAATGTGATAGCACGTCTATAGTTAACGGTGTATTCTTCCCTAGAGCCTCACTTCTCGGGAAGGTAGCATACGCCTGCCTGCATGCACGCTTTTCCATCAATAATGCGCTTCCCACCCTCAAGCTACTACCTCACCAATAGTAGCTATATATATTACATAGTGATGGCCGAATCGAATACAGCGAATTCGGTTCATTCGATTCTCCCAAGAATTCGGATACCTAGAGTACTACTAGAAACATCGACTTCTTTTTGTCTTAGGTTTTGTTACTTTCAGCTGCACTAATTCTTTCTCAAATGATTTTCGAAAGAGAAAGTGTTGTTGAATATTCGGTACCACGCTAAAACTTCATCATGAGAATATCACAAATATCAAAGAATTACACGATTATCTCCTTTCTCCTCTCTTTAGCTATCGTTAGCAATACTGTTCGCGTTGTGTCTGCGCAAGGAGATTTTCGGCAAGGTGAAAGAACTCGCTTTTGAACCGAATTCACCGAATACACTAGGCGCGGTGCCTCAATAATAGCAGAAATAAGAACTCGATTTATTCATGTGTTCCCATCCGCCTTGACCTACTTCTCAACGTCTCCCACTGTTTGCAAAATTATCCCTTATTTTCAAGACAGCAAGGTTCACTCTCGTGCAGCACAAGAAACAACAGTTCAACATCCAACCAATCAACTTTCCTCGTGAATGAAGCCTTCTTCCTGAACTAGTCTTTGGCCATCCCCAGGCCCATATCCTTCTCTTTCCGAGAATTCGAATTCTTCGAGTTCTTCTTTCCGAGTTCTCAGTGTGAGATGAGAGCTTGTAGAGTGAGAAGTTGTAGTCTCAACAAGGGCGTCGATCCCGGGGGGCTTTGGGGGCCCTGGACCCCCAAAGTTGAAGTGGGCCCCCTAATGGGGGGTCAAATGATAAGGTGAAGTCGGTTCTCCTATTTCTACAGTACATGGTCATTCGTTTTCCCCTTCTACTAAGCTAATCTCCCTTTGGAAAATTTATTTCATTGATAAATTCCTCCCTGAAACTTGTGTGCTACAGTACTTATATATATTACATCACGTATAATACTCCCTCGACTGGCTAAAGGAGTTAATTTGTGCATTGCTTGTGTTGTTTCTGGAGTTTCGTGCAAAACATCAATAAAGACCATTTAGTAAAAAAAAAGAAAAGAAAGAATGAAAGAAAAAATGAAAACGTATTTTCTGTCGTTTATCCCTCGGAACGCCAAGATCGGGAAGATCGGGTCAAAAAGGACCAATACACTATACAGTCAAAATATTATTTTTGTTCATTAGTCATGAAATGGTTGAGTGAAATTATGTGTACTCCGCATAGTCAGCAACGTAATCGCTCATTTGCAAGAATCAGAATACAACAGATACGGTGTGCTTTATATGTGAGAGTGAAAGAGGAAGGTAATTTGATTGTGATAGTTTCATATGTCGTACTTTATATGTGTAAATAAGTAAGAGACTCATGGTACCTTTATTGACATGCAGCCATGGAAATGGATGCAAGGTTAATATGATGTATTAGTTTTTTCTGTGTTTCATTATTTTGTAGTATCTACTTGAGCAAATAAATTAAAATAAATAAATACAATACAATGCAATAAATACTATACAATGAATACACGCATACTCTAAAATACCTTGATTTTGAACAAGTACTTTATTTCATACGAGAAATATACATGCGTCGAAAATGACTCATCTTGACGTTCCGTGAGATGAAATTATATTGGCGTTCCGAGGGTTAAGGATCATTCATCGTGATTTTGTCATATACTAACATAATTTAAGAAAAAGAAATAATAATAATAATAATAATAATAATAATAATAATAATAATAATAATAATAATAATAATAATAATATTAATAAGCGACAAGAAGAACTCACACAAAAGTAGGAGTGGACTTGCACTTGCAATCCTTCAAACTGCTGTTTGGATGCAATTATTGTTTGCCGTTAATACCGTAATTTTGAGTTTCTAATACAACTTATAGATAGGGAAACTATATGCAGCGAAAAAAAGTATTTGGACAAATTTGACAAAGAGGAAATCAGAATATCACACATAAAACATGGACCATTTCGAAATCTCTTGCCCTTTTATGATACTTTTGATACCTTAGATAGAATACTGAAGAAATAACTATCACTCGATACACCTCGAAGGTAACAGGCAACAAAAGAGTAACGACTACATACATTCATAGCAAAAAGCAGTATTTGGACAACCCTCATACTACTCTCGAAATAAATGTCTAGGTATTCTTTTGTGTACAAGAGCAGTCTACTTAGTGTATTGAAGCAATCTACATGGTGTCAGGCAAGCCAAGCTTGTTGGAAAGTCACGCTAGTAGGGGTATCTTGCTCTTGTGGGGATTTTAATTCAGCAGACACCTCATTAATGAGACCGCCCATGGCGAGCTAACAAGCTTTTTGATACAGTGTATATATATATATATATATATATATATATATATATATATGTATGTATATCTTGACACGCAAACATCGAATACAAGATTGGATTTTTTTTTTTTGTTGAACTAACATTGGGTGGATGGAAACTGTTTTTAAACGAGATGATTATGGAAAACAAAATTTGAATACCATTCGCATACAAATGAACTTACATGACGCGACATAGCAGAAGGAGGGAGAAGAAGGTATGATGCTGGGAGGTAAAAGAAAGCACATTCTGTTGGTAACATTTGATGCAGTCAGAAGTGCTAAACATATCGTCCAGAGTTGGCTGAATCCTGAGGTATGTAGATAGATGTTGTAATAGTATATATCTATATTATGCAGCATGTGCATGTGTGTAATTTAAAGAAAAAAAATGTTGATTTAACAAAAAAAAATTAAAACAAAAATGTCCTATAAAATATAAAAAGTGCATAGGACGAAATTAGAAAGCCAGGTTTATGTACGTGGCGAGATCTCATGTTGCGACTATGTTTAAAAAGGGACGCAATCGAGATCACATAAATGCTAAAGTGGATTTTGAACCAGAATGTTTCTGTGTATGGCCTTCAGCCATGTAAGGCTCAGGTAGGGATAGGGAAGGGGACAGAATGCGGGAAGGTGTCCGCTAAGGCCTAAGTTGAAAGTGCCATCCCAGCATTTGCTTGATGTGACTGCGAGAAAAAACCTATGAGGATGACCGGCTGTGGGGGTTGAACCCACGACTTGCCGAATGCAATGACTGACGAAAAAACCTGTTAGGATGACCGGTTGTGGGGGTTGAACCCACGGCCGCTGAAATGCAATGACCAAGGAAAACCTCAATCAGGATGTGGTATTGAACGCACAATTTGCCGAAAACCACGTTTACTATGATTAATACAGCGTGCATGTTGATATTATGGTCCTTCATCCACTGTTGCAAACAAATATCGACACGATGATCATTGATCCATTGTTCCACATCAATTTCCATGGCAACGTCATCATCACTGTTAAAGTCAACATCCATTACACTAGACTCATCAACACCATTATTTACGTAATCATCGTCCATCATATCCGGTCCAAAGAATTCCACACCATCTTCAGGTATAAGTTTACTAGGTTCATACTCGAAAAGTTGAACGTAATAATCCCAAACCATCCGTTTACTTTCTAAAGTTGTAAAAAATCCATAGGACCCCAGATCGATAATATCTTGTGCACTTACACACCTTTTTTAACACGATTTCCTCATCGTTCCAGTAGTAATATAGCACATGATGAAATAACAGTTTAGGATCAGTCTCTTCTGGTTGAAATCCCATTAATTTGTAGTAACAAAAATGGGTTCAGCATTCAAGAACGGTTTGAGGATCTTCGTACCCTTGAATGTCTTGACGAATAAGTAACAAATCAATTGGATTTCCCATGATAAAACGCTAACTAACAAAAATTTTCACACGAGTGAAAGAGATCTTGGCACGTCAAGAGCTGAGTCAAACCAAAGATATATACAATAAAGCAAACTTTATCATCAAACATGTACGGGGAAAACATTTTGTGCGACGGTAATTGTTCTTTTTTGCTTCCTAACTGGTAGAGCAAAGAAACACACCATGCTTTTTTTTTTCAAGGGACCTCCGCGTATTTTTCCAGCATTACTGCCTTATTACTTTGTTGTACAATTTGTAAGCATTTTTGTACTTCTAACGATTCAAATGATCATTTTTTTTTCATATTTGCAGGTCCATTGCACGCGCTTGGGATCTAAAAGTGTTCCCCAACAGTACTGACTTGTTACTCTATTACAGTTTTTTTGTTGTCACTATTTTAAAACATTGGGCCCTATGAAAAGTGTAATAAATATTATATATTTGCAATAACATCAGCCTATAGGAAACATTAAGAATAGATTCCTGTTTTGCGTTTAATTATGTGAGTAAACTTATAACGCGACTTACATAAAAACTCTTTCTATGTACAGACTTCCAATAATAAAAAGAGATAATTAGAGATTGACTTTATATCACAGTTTATACTTCAGTGTTTCCCATTTACTTAAGTACTCACATTTTTAAATTATATCTACGCAGTAAAAAAAATAGTTGTTGAGATTCAACACTTATTGGTGTTCCACGACGACCACCACTTTTTTTTTGTGTGTGTGTGTAAAATCATCATGGTATTATTTCGGTACGGGAAGCAGGAGAAAAATATAAAAGCCTGAAGTCAGATTTGAACAGGGGTTGTTCAATTAGAAGTCCAGCTTACCGACTGGACTAAATTACCAGACATAAGAAACACTCTATTCAAACATTATATAAGATCAGAAATACCTTTCCCAACCCTCCAAAAAACAAGCAAATGTACCCCCTCGACTTACGCCACAGCTTAACCACTTTTTTATTTGTCAATTTGGAAACAGAAGGTCACACAGATAATATTTATTCCAGACATAGCACAAGAACAAGCCTCGACCCTACGCCTTTTGAGAGGGCGCTATATCGCTGACGCACCTTTGCCATAGTTTTTTTTTTGTTATCAAAAGATATTGTAACGCTCATGTATAGTTGGATGTTTGGAACGTTTACTGATTGAAAGGAAATAGGAAGACTACATTAATTTTAGGGGTCTTTAGGCAGCCTTGGCCCAAGCTAAATGTATAATGATAGAATGAAAAAGAAAGCAGACGGAAATACGCAAAATCCGTACACATGGTACTTATTTAACAGAGAATGAAGATGACACAAGCTGAGATCAAACCGCTGACTCCCCACGCACCAGAGGAGGACGCTCTATCTTTGAGCCACCCCCGACCCTAGTTTTTATTTAACCAAATATATTGTAATATGTTTACAGATTTAGGTTTTGGATATGTATTCATTGAAAACAGATAATATCTTAATTTAATTGTACTATTAGACATCTGAGACTCAGACTTACTATTTACATTGCTACAGGACTATCCCCATCATAAATAAAATTCAATTTTGCGATTTTGTCTTGAATAACATGTAAGACTTACTTACGCTCTTGATTACATTAGAATCTAGTTTTAGCTTTTTCGAACTAAACTTACGAAGTATTTAAACGATTAAAATTAATTATATATTGAAGAATTTCGAACGTAGAACAAGAAAATGACAAATTACTGTTTTGATTATCCCAATATTATGTCTTTTCCATAGTTAACTTCTTTTCTATTCCTATAGACTTTCATTCTTTTTATTTGACTATCAAAATCAATGAAGTAATCATATGGAGCCAAGCAACAGTTGCATGCGAATTTGATGTTTAAGCCTCGAAACGATAGGTTACAACACGAGACTATTTTTGAGGTATTTAAAAGGTTGATATATTTAATTATAATATTCAGC
>JAGDQP010009671.1:0-23403 GCA_022664845.1 Lepisma saccharinum
AGCTCTCATATAAGGCGAGATTTGAATTTTAGAAAATAAAAAAAAAACTTCGAGATCTACCTCAGCCTGTAGGCCTACCGAAAGGGATTTTTTAAATTTAAATCACGAATTTAACATCTGATTTGAATCGCGATTTAAATAACTTTAATTTAAATCAATCAGCCTTGGAAAGAAATGACATAAACGTGAGTGAGTTTGATGGGAATAGAACCCGGGTGTACCGGTCAGCAGTCCAACACTCTACCGACTAAACCAAGAGGCCAGTTTTAAACGGACGATTTTGCACGGTGTTTAAGACTCTTCACCTGCATTCTCATTACGTACCACAGTAGTCTAATACAGCCTCTAGTTCAGCAGGTAAGTATCAGATAGCTACGTCATTCTTGAAGGTTTCAATTATTATAGGTGTAATTTCGTTTCGGCGATGGTCGTATGCGATGACCGCATCCAGTGAATGCGTACGACGGAAGTAATTAGTGGGGTAGTTTTGTTTACGCGTTTAGCGCACGCGCGACGCCTTTCCATACTCTATACAATTATATGATTTACTTTTCGTGCATTACAAGTTTAAGATCTTTCTGTACACAATATTTCTTACAGTAAGAGGATTTTAGACATAATTACAAACAACTATAATAATAATATGAGCAGTATTTTAAATTAAACTCGAACTTTCATTCAGTATTAAACAATAATGTTCGTTCAAACTGCCTGCAGTACTCTGCTGCCATCTATTGAACACCAAACTTGCTACAGGTCCATTACATCTTTGCATGGATTCTCTTTCTTTCTGGTTTTACCAACGATTTCATAGCATTTTCGTCCAATTCTTGACGTAGCTTTCAATCCTCATCTCTGCGGAAGTTCATATTTGGCACAAAATAGTTCCAAATTCAAAGAAAACACGAATGTAACCTGTACAGTACTCTGCAACGCATGCGATTGCTGCTTGACTGGTCTCTGAGGAGTCGTTGTAACAGTTGCTAGGGACATCATGCGTCCGATGCACAAACCAAACCGATTCCACTGATTTCCCTTCAACGTGTCACTCCAGTGGCGCGTGCAACAGTTGCTTGCGCTCATTGCATGCAATCATCGCACAAACAAAACTGCACCGTAAGACGTATAAACGCTGTACTACAACTCTCCGAAATTTGGTTGTGATCATCAATCCAGAAACGTTGAAGAAGGAGTTATCCAAAGAAATGTGATATGGAGAATTTTGATGCAGACGTATCAAGGGGACCTTACTCATTCTTTTGAGAATTTTCTCGCTCTTCATTCTGTGTGTGTATTGAATTGTGTTAGATGGATTTTCCTCAATGAAATAACTTTGGGTGTATGCTCATTGAGCAAGAGATCCTCCCGCAAAATCCAATTTCATGTTCAAGGTCATTTTCCTCTTTTATTCAATTGTCATGCAAATTATCAGTATTGCCGAGAGTCAGCTATTGCGCAAAAACCCTGCAAAGCACAGTCTAATACTGACTGAAATGCTGTGGGACAGGTTGGTACTCTTCTGGCCAGACGATATGCATAATCTGATATCATGTTAGAAAAATGCTTTGTTTACATTAGCAACATCGGTCTTCGCGCAATACGTAGTCTACCGCCCGCCATGTGACCTAGTATCGATGAGTGACTAAGTGAGATGTTATTAACATCCTGAATGAGTTGGTGAGCTTCTAACGACGGGACCTACAATTTTGGTAAAATAGGCTCCGTTCAAAGGACCCCGGTGGGATTTGCCCACATAGCAAAATGACGTCCCAGGGATATCTGACGGATCTCCTGGCAGGATATCGGGACGTCCGTAGGACGTCCTGTTTAAGTCCCGTTTACATCCATGGGACGTATAGTTATAAATAATCCTTCGTATAACTATACCAAGGCATATCCTTCGTATAGTTATAATTAATTAAATAATAATAATACTAAGGTCGATTTAATTTATAGAAATTCCAGGTAGGTAATCTCGCACGGCTTTCCGGGGGACATCCAGAGGACCTCCATACGGGATGAACTGTTTGTATTGCCCACAGAGTTATCCCACGGACGTCCTTAGGACATCGCTATGGGAGCAGGACCATTCTGACGGTAATGGGATCTAAATGGGACGTCCCAGGGACGTACTCTGCTATGTGGGTGAACCCGTGACCACGCGCACGAAAGCGAGTGTTCTAACCTCTCGGCCACCCCGAGGTCCTACTATCGATGTACGTACCACTGCGCATTCAATCGGAATGTTGATTAAAAAAATTATACATTATTTTCGGTAGAATGCAAGAACACTGATAACCATCACATTCACACAAACAATGTCCTAATGTCTCTCAATGTAGACAGAAATTTGTCGCCATTGTTCACAGATGGCTACAACAATTCAGCGTGGTGATGGGGGTAGCATCTCATATGTTTTTCCCCCCTCATATTCTTTAATTTGTTTTGAGATGACACAACGTATATTCTATGGTCTGAGTGTTGCAGACCTCGGTAGAAGTAGTGTGAGTTAAGGTCGCTATTCATCAGGTTCCAGGTTCGAATCCCGCCTGGGACATGGATGTTTGTGGATTTTAAACACTGCATTCATATCATCTTGAAGGGGTGAAGTTCATAGTTACTGAAATGGCCCTATAAAATAAAGCTTAGAAGTTTTAGCACTATTACTGCGATCAAGATAATTTTTCTGGTGATTTAGAGTCAGGTGGGTGTATCCTTTTTTTTTTTGTTTGGCGTCTTGACTCTCGCCGATAGGCCAATAATAAAATGGAATGGTTAAATTATAAAATTTTGATCTCTAAGTACTTCAATATGTACCCACAATACCTCCAAAATTCCTAAAATCTGGATGAGAATCCAACCAAAGTCATTTGGAACACTGAATTGATGCTGTAGTCATGAGACCACGAATCGCTCGACCTACCTCGCTTTCCAAGTACTATTTACATTGTTAGTTCATCAGATACCCAAGAGATGGCTGTAGTAAAAAAAAGTGGAACTTAGATTAGCTTAGCGGAGAGTAGTTTACGACGAAACATCCATTGCACGTGATGTGACTTCAGCGCACTAAGACGAGGTGGTAGTTCAATGAAATACAATTCAGTTAGATATCAAATTTAACAAGCTTTCTCAAATTTAACGAAAAAAGAAAAAGCAGAGGAAGACACAGAAGTTTTTCATGAGTAGTTAAGGAGAAATGGATGTTGATAAGAGGAGGTTGAAGCACAGAAGGAAAGGTGAGACCAAGAAACAAGGTAGAGAAGAAAGGCAGGGAACGGAACAAAAGGAAAATGGAAAAGAAGATAAGAAACTGTGGTGGGGGATAGGGAGCATAGGAGAGGAAACAGAAGGGACAAAGAGAATGCTGGAGAAGATATATTTCAACGTACAGAGAAGGAAGCAAGAGGCTACTGGAGATGATAAAAGAGAAGAGGAGAAAAGCGAAGAGAGGAGAAGGAAATTATGGAGGAAAAAGGAGTAATTTATAGAATCCAGTGCAGTGATTGTGAAATGTGATATGTGGGGGAAACGGGGAAGAGGTTAAGAGAGCGGATAAAACAACATAAAGATGATGTTAGGTTGGAGAGGGACAGATATGCTGTCTATAAACATGTGAGAGACACGGGACATTTAGTGCATTGGAGTGAAGTGGAAGTGCTGGGATAGGAAGATAGAAGGACTGTCAGAAAATGGAAAGAAGCAAGGTTTATAGAAATGGAAGGTGAAAAATGCAAATTGTACATTTAGTGTAAGACGTAAATATTTTTTGTTACCTTTATATCCCTTATAAAAATTATTTGGGAAAAGAAAGATTTTGGGATTGAATGCTTAGATGTAGTAGGAACAGGGGGTGAGAGGGAATCAGTGAATGTTGTTAATTATAAATTAACTTTGTGTAGACGGTACGGGATTGGCTGGCAGGGGGCCAATCAGGAACCAAATAGCTGTCTTGTTTAGAAGTTGTATTGGTTATGTAATTTAGTGTGTCTGATGAAGCCAAGTAGTTAGTTGCCGAAACTGTTACACGTATTTAGTTTTAAATTAAAACGTATTGCTTTGATCAGTTATTTTTGGATTTTATCTTAAGCTTTCTCGCATATGCGGTTATTGCAACAAGCTTGACTTAGGCTACTTATACAACTTATTTCAACAGTTTTTTTATGTTTGGTTATCAAGTTCAACACAATATAATAAAGATGAAAACAAGTGATTGACAATCTTGTTACAAGCTAGCATGCTATGTGGGACTAACTCAGTTATAAGAAGTGTTTTTAAGAAAATAATTTGGACCACATCTTTCGTAAGAAACTATACAGTATCACAAAATCTCTCATTTCTGGAGAATTACTCTTAATAACTGCTATAGTTTGTGCTTAAAACCTTTTTCTTCGTGAACAGATCACTGTAAGAATGACTTCAGACGCTCAGACAGTGTTGTCTTTGTTTTGTGTTTCTAATAATAACGGTAACGAGTACTGGCTCCACAAGCAATCATTACTTTAACAGGACTAATGAAAATGATCATTCCAAGAGACAATAAAAATTTAACAAACTTACCATTGAAGCGAGCGTAGGTTTGAGTTTAATTGTTTGAGTACTTGTGTCGATGCTCAGACATCATTATTTGTCTCTCATGCTCTGTCATTTTTTTTTTCTATATTTCTTCCAATAATGCGACTTGTTTCCTTGTATTTTCTTCAATGTCGTGGTCAATTAATTGCATACTCAAGCAATTTCTATTATATGGATGAAGATTTTGGTTCGTAATAAGAAGTGCATATACCACCACATATATACAAGTACTGAGCACAGAACTCAATTGAGCACTCAGATCTAATAGGTATATGTAGTGAAAATCAACATTGGAAACTGAGTTTGTGTGTCAAAGGTTAGGTGTCATTGGTCAGTGGTTGAAGAGATATTGCCGAGAAAAGCTGTAAATAGCAGTGCTTGTAGCTGGACATTTATGAACATCTGGCGCTACATTCAAGTTCACTAGACTTTTTTCAGACTATGTGCTCCCCTGAATAAGTTTTACACGCACAATTCGTGTGCCATTCTACCCAATTCTGGTTACTGTGAGTATAGCGACGTGTCATTTGACTGATTGTCACCGTAATGGTTTATCTACTCTGGGATCTTGGCCATGGCATTGTCTCTCATGATAATTAAACCAAACTTTTGTGGAATGTATGCCATTCTTTTTTCCTTTTTGTTATGCAACCACATCGTTTTAAGAAGTAGTTTGAGAGTGTAATCTACTTGAGAAATCGATTTCTTGCAAACTCGCTCCATTCATGCCTATTCCAACCCGTCTTTACTTCAGAGAATATCTGGGAATCACTTCCTTTCATTCGCCCAACTATTTCATAATTTAGGAATATGCATTTTGAAAAAGATCAGTGCTACCACCTTTCAGCTTTCACTCTACTGTTAATGGTATTAAAAATATCCATGGATGTAAGTAGATACGGGAGATGGATCGACTGGTCCAATACAATTAAGCTGGGTCAACTTGACGCCGGTTTTCGATTAATCTTGCCTGGTGAATTGGGATTTACTTGAGTCTTATTGGTTGGCCTATGACTATGCCTGGGTTTGTGGAAGCAAAGAATGGATGAAGATCTAGCTAAAGAAGAGAGTAGGAAGATTGGAATATTTTAAATAAGGTATTGTACCATCGACCTCCATTAATACGATACTGGACTGACTGCAGCCATTGAAAATTTCATGAATATGTGAAGCTAGGGAGGAGCTCGTTTGTTAATTTCCAGTCTAAACCAATATGGACCAAATTTTCGATTCCAACTCAGTTTTCTACGCTTGATATCGCTGTGTGGCCCGTTTTTTAATTTATGTCTTAATTTTTGCAAAACACGTAAATATTATTTGCAGTATTTTCTATTGTATGCAGAGTGCGGTATACTCTTACATGAGTAGCTCAGAAATTAAGGCTTGAATCAAAAAAACGGACCGCACAGCGATATCAAGCGTATAAAACTGAGTTAGAACTGAAAATTTGGTCCACATTGGATTACACTGGAAGTGGACAAACGAGTTTAAATATTTGCTCTGGCGTCTATCTTTCATCACTAAGTAGTTACTCTAATATAGTTTATGTAGAGCTCGATGTATTGTACGGAACGTAATGTTCAGTTTTTTTTTTTGTTTGTTTCTTTTAATCAATTTCACCTACCAGGTGATCATGGCTTGTGCTGGCTTCAATTTCGGGTCACTAGAAGTAGAATGGAGATCCATGGAAAATATCAAGGTTTTAAAGTTAAATTTCCCACTCTTCCGGCAAACGGTAGATCCACACCGAGGCGGAATTTCCACCCCTGTCACTAATATCTTTTTGATGTAGTATCATCCCTCCAAGCTTTTCGGTTAAATTCTGTGACCTCTAAAAATAAATTATTCTGTATGAGCCAGTAGATTTTGACTTCGACATTGGAGTCCCTAAAGTTACTCAACCCGCAATTTCACAGTACGTAACTTAACTATTAAACTTAAACTCAAATACATATGATTCTTGCACGAAATATTGTCCTGTATAGAAATTTCCTTTACAACGAACTTCGTTATAAAGAAATTTCCGTTAGAACAAAATTCTTCGAAATCCCCACCGAATTCTAATTGTTCTCCAATATAACGTTCATTAACGAGTTTTCGTAACGAAATAAAATCTTGGATCCTCTATCTAAAAAATCGTTATAACGGGGTTTTACCTGTATTGAGAAATTTTAAAGATATTGACAAACGAAAAAGCAATCATTTGTTCGACAGGGTTGGGACATTTCTCGGTGCTCTTGGACAGTCTGCATAGCTGCTATTCGAACATGACAAAGAAACTCCCAATATGAAAGCTTGTGATCTTTGTACAGCAGTATTAGTGATTATTCCGATTTTTTTTAAATATTAGAATGGACTCTGTGAACATTTTTTATGAAGACTGATATTGTAGGTTGTGTTTTACCTCTGTCTACCTCACTATGCCATTTTCAACGAAAACAACCATGTCGGAAATGTCCAGAAAAATCTTGACTTCATTGCACCCAGCAATCCTGAAATTTAAAGTGCAAGGAGGGAGTCGTTAATAACATGGAAATAATAAAAAGAGGAAGAACTTATTTTCCATATTTCCCAGGATTATGTTTCGCTACTCCCCTGGCTAAGTTGTTTAAATTTAAAACAGACCACACAGAGATAACAAGCGCAAATAAATGAACTTTATAGTTCATATTGCAGAGGCGTAACCAAATTTTATCCCTCCCCCGCAAGAGAATACCCAGGGCTGGAGGTTGATTCGGTCCATTGAGAGGCTAGGGTGAAGGTCCCCCTTCTAACGGTTACCCCGCGTGCGTGTTTTGTGTCAGTAGTTACGTCCCTGAAATGATTTAGGCTGCAAGTGTACGATCAAAATTAACTGTTTCCTCTTTATTTTTTTAATAGCATTGATTAGTATCGCTTTTAGATACAAGTCAGTAAGTAAACCTAACTAAATGGTATATTTACTTTCTTTTCCTCTTAATTTCATTTTGAAACATTGCACGGTTACCAACAATAGAAGTGATCATTGAAGATTGTCGCGGTTTTGTGACAGACCTCGTCAACTTGTCCACACACCAAAATATGCCCTAGTGTGGACTCACCGTAAGGATTAAACTAATTTTTTCATAATTTAATATTGCGTTATTATTATTTAATCTCATCATTTTTCTTTCTTTCTTTGATTTACTTCAAATTGGGGAAGACAAGCAAGATTACGCTGTCATTTCAATCTCTTTTTATCATGATTGTAACGTCTTTGCAAGACATCATGCCGGACTTGTCCTATGGCGCGTGAAGCAAGCGGTTTGTATTTGCGATAAGCTTCTCAAAACCACTCGTCAAGCGAAAGAACGTGACAAGACTTCACCAAGCAACCGACTTTGTCAAATGCCAAAAAGAAGTGCTTTACGCATGAAGTCATTCCCCTGCAGGGCCCCTTTCCTCCCAAACCCCCGCATCAAGGACAAAATATAAACGCATATGAGCTGAATAAAAGTCTGCTTTCTCTGTATGAAAGGAAGGAAGATAGTTTTGCTGAATGAAATCATGGTTACCAACCAGATTGAACAAAAATTAGCGAATTTCCTCTAAGGCCCGCTTGATACAGAAGCATGCGTGTTTCTGAGGATTTCATCAAAATCATTATGCAATATACCATAGAATCTTCCCCATATTGTACTTTAACTCGATAACGTTTATGCTAGCACTATGATTTATCGTAGCATAAAAGGATTCCGTGTCAAGAGGGTCTTATGTTTTAAAAATCCGGTAAACTTGTAATTGACCTTCAGAAGTAATGGCTTTGAGTCGGATATAGAAGGTCCTTTTTCTATGTTATTGACAGGGGTTCTGCCAGAATTTTCTGATTAGGGGTGTAAAGCGAAACTTAGGCGTATTGCAGAGTTTCTATCGATTTGATTAGTAAAAATGTTAAATTTGAGACTTCTACGAGAGGATTTAGAGGGTAATCCTATGGAGGGGGGTCTGGTTGAAGACTTGAAGTCCTGGTTGTTAACACTGAAGAAATACTATAGTTATGCTTCGTCGTCAAGTTGGACGACTGTGTTTCGGAAAGGAACTTTATTTACCACAGAAAATGATGCATTTAATGTAGGTTCGCTTGGTTAAGTTTAAAATACTATTACAGAAAGGCCAAATATTACTATTAAACACGCAAATAGTAATTTTTATTGAGTGAATTTTAAGAAGTTTTTGGCACTCTTTAGCCTAGGAACTTTCGAAAAAAGTAATTCTATGCAGTATTTAATATTGACTCTATTCACCAGTTTACCACAGAAAGATAAACAGTATTACATCGAAGCTTTCGCTTTCAACTTTGGAACTAGTACATTTAAGTGTGTAATCGGCGTCTGCAATATTTCGATGAGCGACTCGAGTCATTAAACCCTGATGAAAAAACATGCATACTTTTAGGTCGAGTCAGTATGAAAAGAAAAATTATCTAACCTGACTTTTCCAACCTAGGCTATTTTTGTGATCAGTTTTTTAACGTTGCTTTCACACCTGTTTTCTAATGCATATCTTAATTCTTGTTACGCAAAATAGTGAGTTGTATGGTGTTATTATATGTGCGGCCCGTTTTTTTTTTTATTATTATTATTTCAGTCTTAATTTCTGAGTTATTCATTTAATAGTATACCGTGCTCTGCATACAATAGAAAATACTGTAAATAATATTTACGTTTTTTGCAAGAATTAAGACATAAATGGAAAACGATATCAAGCTTAAAAAGCTGAGCTAGAACCAAAAATCTGGTCCATATTGGTTTAGACTGGAAGTGGACAAACGAGATTAAGGCTTATATTTATGAATCACTCCCAAGAGGTGGGTGACTCCCAGGAGCATTAAATTTCAGTATGAGTGCCCCCTCCGCTCCCTGGCTTCATATATTCATGAAATTTTCAATGCCAGCAGTCAGTCCAGTATCACTTTTAGACAGAGGTCATTGGTAATAAGGGCTGATTTTCATAAAAACTTGCATTGCTTGCGATTTGCGTGAATAGCCAATTGAAATACGTGTTACACATAGAACACATAATAGGGGCAATAAAACACGTGTTTCAATTGTCTACTCATCGTAATTGCAAGCAACGCAAGCTTTCATGAAAATTAGACATAACATTGTTAATATTCTGTGACATTTTATTTAGGATTCAAGATTTGGCAACCCTGAATGTAGTTGCTGGCGCTCCTGCTTTTATTATGAATGAACAGCTTCAAACTGTTTTATCTTGGTAAATCCAGATTTGTTCTTTTCCTTCTTTTTTTCCCCTAATTTTTGCTGCAAAATATATCAACAGTGGTTTCAGTACACAGGGTGCTTGCATGAATGGGGAAAATCTGCTGTAAGGTTCAACATATGTTTTAAATTTGACGCCTTCCGCCGGATAATGGTGGAGTTGATAGAGCCTTTATTCTAAACATAGATATCTTATATTCATTCCCTTCATCGGAAAACATGGAGTCGTTCATAACGAATTCATTTGTTTTAAAGAAAATTACGAATCGGCACGAGAAGGGAAGAAACAGGCCTTTGGAATGAATAATAATATATATTTTGGCTGTTTCGTTCAGGGTAAGGACTTTGTTTATACTAATTTATTTTATTTTATTTTCGTAAGTGTTTCCAGTTTCTTGGTGGATTTCACCAATCTTTGTTTAGCACTTGAAATAGGGTGACCAGGCACTCTTTTTAGGAGTAATCAGACCGGTCCATTCCGGACAACAGTGAATACTTTTTGAATTCCGGGGATGACGTAAGTTGTCCGAGTTTTCGGGAAACTTATTAATCCAAAGATCCATTTATAACTGAGCGAGCATCTGACAGGAAAATATGAGTAACAGTAGCACTCCTAGTGTCAGGGAAACGCAACACCAAACAAAATCGGTACACTGTACTTCGCGAGGCATGACAAGTTTGGTTCTAACTTGTAAGTCGAATTCGATGAGCATTTTCAAATTTCCAGGCAAATCTCAAATATTACCATATTTCAAGGCATAGGGAAGTAGGCTAATTCCCCTGTCGAGAGAGACGCTGTGATAGCATGACTTGCCCTGATTGGCTGCGGTTGTCGTTACCTAGCTGGCGATTTCCAGTGCTAGAATACAGACAGATTTCTCTAAACGGATTCTCTTTGCTTAACGACAATGTCTGCCAGTTGCGTCATACACCATTGTGTCAATGTAAATGCTTTACCTGTTATTTATATACCTTGTATTATACTATATTGTAGAGGTTCATCTTTTGTATCCGCTTGAACTGCTGTGGCTATTTATAAATTTTTTGTAGTCATTTTTATACCATCTGCTAACTTCTCGAAGAAAGTTAGGTAAACATGACGGGAGATGAGAAGATAGAAAAATATAAAAGAAATAAAAACAACAGCTTCAATTATCGAATCAATAACGGAAGTCGAAGAAGATTCGGAAAACTTGAATGTACAATTTTGGTAATTCCTACTATTTTGCCCTAAGGGGCAGGCATTATATATATATATGTATAATGCCTGCCCCTTAGGGCAAAATAGTAGGAATTACCAAAATAGTACATTACTTTCATGTGTTAATTACTTCCTTGCATATTAATTATGTTATATACTCTTTTTTGTCAAGAAATTTCTGGCCATCCTATTTGAAGAATTGTTAGGGAACTAGGGAAGGGTGTAGATAGCTGGTCCACCCTATGCATTACTGACTGTAGGTTAGATAAGTTAAGTTAGGTTTCGTTAGAATATAGCAACACAAAGTTACTGCTGAAATAACTAATGCTATTTATTCCCATCGACGACCTTGTCGATAAAACAAAACGATGTCTTTGTAACAGCATAGGGTGGACCAGTTATCTGCTCCCTTGCCGGGAACTAAATAATGTTAGTGTATTTACTCTTTACTGAAGAAGTACCAAGTTTGGTCTAAGCCTGTTAGAAGTTGGAGAGACATCATCCCCACCGAACATTTTTTTGGGATATACACTCCGAAGGTTGTAACCAGGGTTTTTGATAAGGTACCCTGTCGGCATTTGCCTAGTGACAGTGATGGAAACCCTGGATTGAATTGAACACATGACCTTTAGGCATCTCAGGCCGAGCTAAGGTGGGAACAGCATCTTGGAAAGTAGCGAGGGCCTAATTTGTAACTTCCATCCCGGCATTGCCTGATGTGACTGAAGAAAAGCCTAAGATTGAATAAATTAAACGTGACCGACAGTAACATTTAAATGTGGTTACCTCCAATGCCGTTCCAGTTATTATTATTTCGCAGTTAACGTTCCCTGTTTCGGAAAATTGAAATCAATGCTACAGATCAAATAACCCGGTGTAAGTTAATCAAACTATGGTCAGTCTGTTTTAACTGCAACCACAGATACAATATTGGCATGACTGAATTAATTTATTAATGGCTTTCAGGCATCTTTGGCTGACAAGCAAACATACTGATGGGACAGAAAAAAAACTTCTGATTTTTTTTTCTTCCGTTATGTTTAGAATGTCGAAGTATGTGACCATACTTCTTGTTTCTGGAGAGTGATAGAAAAGTGTGGACATACTTTCTAATTGCTGAAAGAAATGGAAAGCCAGTACACAGCAGTTTGTTTATCATGGCCTCCATCTTAAAGTCCGCCATATTGAATCTAGATTGATTTTCTTAAAACAGGAAGAGAGTCGAATATCTCCCAAAGTAATTGCGCTAAAATTTGCATGGTCACATACTTCGACATACATAACGGAAGAAAAAAAATTCAAAAGCTTTTTCTACCCTATCAGTATGTTTGCTTGTCAGAGGAAAGGATGCAGGAAGGAGTCGGCCAGGACTATTTGTGGAGGTTCCATCCCAGCATTTGGCTGGTGAAGCTGAGAGAAACCCTGAGTCAGGATGTCGACCGCTGGAATTGAACCCAGGACTTCCCGAATACGAATGCAATGCTTTCTACCAACTGAGCTTGGATCTTCGCTATAATACGCCGAAGAATTAACCAAGCAGTGACGCAGTATACAGTCTCTGAGGTGAATGTTCTTTCTGTCTGACAACGATTTTTTTTTGGTGAAGTCTATTTATTTTTCCTTTTTTTTTTTCAGTTAGTCCACAGTTGACATTAACCCTGTCATATGTGAGATGATGACATTGGCCCTCTGTGCTAAAAAGCAACGGGCGGTGATGGTGAGACAGATAGAATAAAATAAAAAAAGAACTCTTCTGGCCTTGGTATAGCCTTTGACACAAAGAGGCTTACACTTGACTAGCAAACTTGCAGTCAACGACCTCGATATAACTGGGCCACTGGTTCCAAGCATCAGTCATTTAGAAGAGGCCTTATATAGAAAAAAAAAAAGACTCAAGAGCCCGTATATATCTGTTACACATGCTCTTTGTTTAATTGGAGCCCCCCTTAACGCATTTGCCGAGGATGCTTCAGTTAGCTTAATTTTGACTGGGGTGCCGCAGGGTTGCGCAAGGAGCCGTTGTTTGTTAATAAGTAGTTATTGACAGTGATTCGGGGTTATTGGTAGTGCTGATGTTAGACACAATGGCTATTCTTTAACGTTAAAGATAATATATACTTCAAAAAGTCTTAAGAACCACACTTTTATACACTAAGATTTGGAAAATATCTTAAAGCAATTTGTAACCTAGATTGAATTGAATTTATTTTAAGGCCTTTAGGCAACTATGGCTCAGGCCGTTTGGATGATAATGGGATGAATTGGTGGAATGAAGAAATTGGGAGGAAACGAGAGTACCCCGAGAAAACCCACATCCACCACAAAGCCCACATGGCATGAGCAGGAATCAATCCGACGACCCCTAGCACCAGAGGTGAGCGCTCTACCAATTGAGCCACCGTGGCCCCATTGTAACCTAGAGAGTGAGGCTTGTGTTGCTGTTTATTATGACTATTAGTTTTTGAAAAAAAAAAAAAAAATAGAGGATTCTGTTGAAACAAAGTTGTAAATCTACGGTTTTATGAAAGCTTAATCACAGTGGGTTTTCCCGCCTTTTTCATTTGACGTCAATTATTCAAAATTCATTGCAGGTAAACAAAATTAAACTTTCGCAGACCAAAGTTCGTTTCGTCCTTCAACAATGAGTACAATTAGTTTTAATTAACTGCAGAATTGTGTACAGACACTTTTGGGACAGAATAATGTCCCAAAAGTGTCTGCACACAATCCTGAGGTTACTAGTACCATATCTTTGAAACTAATTGTGCCCGTTATTGAAGAACGAAACGAACTTTGGTTTGCGAAAGTTAAAATTTTGTTTACCTGCAATGAATTTTGAATAATTTAAGTCAAATGAAAAAGGCGGGAAATCCCACTGTGATTCACTTTAGTTTACGGTAACAATAACAGAATCACGTCGGAAATACTTTTTCTCTTTCTCGAATGAGTCGTGAATTGTTTAATTTATATTTCGGGAAATGCGTACCATTTTGAACATTGTATAAAGTGTTTTTTTAAAAATGCAAAAGGAACGAAATGTGGAGGAAATACTGGTATTCATGTCTACGAAGAAAAAGTTGTTAAAAACGTATTATTTCTTTTTAAACTGCGGCGTTCCAGTTGAAATCCTACAGGAAAAAAATCACTTTTTATCACTGTAAGGAAAAATCAAGGCTAGTCGAAACTTAATTTGAACTATGTTTACCTGTAGACCTCTCTCATCGCACGCTTCGGTGTTACTTTGTAGTGCATCTATATCTTCCTCTATCAATCTACATTTTCCGCGTGTACGAACTAGGGATGTCAACGAGTCGCGACTCGGTCTGACTCGAGTCGAGTCGGTTCAGTACCTATTCGAGTCGAGTCAGTGGTCTCAACTGCTCGAGTCAAGCCGAGTCGCTGCTCAGAGAGACTCACGCTGCGACTCGGTTACAGTGAGTCGAGCTCGAGCGACGACTCGACTCCAGCCGACATTCCTAGTACGAACAGTTGATTCAAACCATTCAATGTTAATCACTTTATTAAAAAGAAACGCATATTCCAGCGCAAAGGTAAAAACAGTAATGGTGACACTACTAGGGCTACTAAGGTGTTTGGGATGTTGGAAAGATCTTGGCTAGACAAATTCAAATCCGAATAGATAATCCAAGTCATAGGGACGGGTCCCGAAATACGAACGAGGAGGGTCATTTTCAGGTCAAAAACAACTAGGTCTAGAAAGGTGGTTGAGGTGTCGTTGGGAAAGTCTTGCCGCATTCTTCCAACGATTGCTGTTGAAGCTCGGCGGTAGTATGTTCAGTCTCCAACTCGCTTGAATTTGAATTGTATTTATGGCCTTTAGACATCTTAGGCTCATACCGAGATAGGGGACGGGAAAGGATTCGTGAAGTTGTCGGTCAGGGACTTTGTTAAAGGTATCATCCCGCCATTTGCCTGGTGTGACTGAGAGAAAACACTAGAAAACCCTCAGTCAGGATGGTCTGTCACTGGGATCGAACCCAGGACCTCCCGAGTGTTACACCAGCGCTCTACCACTGAGCTACGGCGGCGCCGACTCACTTGTTTAATCAAGTATGGTATATCGTTATCTACATATATTTTTCTTGGATTATCGGTATCTTGTATCAGATAATTTTAGGCAGTATCTTCTCCACGTCTGGAATCCAAGTGTATATGCACGGTCATCTTCTTCGATACTGTGTTTTATATTACATAAGGCATGTTTTTATGTCTCATACCAAAATAGAATGTACGTACCATCTGTCAGTTAGTTATCTGTATTTTCGCCTATTAGAGTTCCTCCACGTCTCTCCTTGTCCATTGAAAAAAAAACCGCAGATTGCAAGAAGAGAAAAAAACGACCAAGACCAGTGATGGGCTCAAGGTCTTTGACATGCACAAGTGTGAAGTTACTGAAGGGAGAGAGAGAGAGAGATCTCGGCGCAATTCGCGCTTCTTTTTTTTTTTCATTATTACTTTTTCGCCTTGCTTCAATGACGTGTCCGTTAGCAAGGACATATTCAACACATCCAAAAGTAAAAGAATTTTATTTTTAAAAAAGTAGACAGCTGAAAATGACATGCAGAATGTTACAAAAAAGAAATTTCGGTGTTCGTAAGCAGGGTGCGAAATTATAGGGACGCAGTGTTTCCCCCACTGTAGATTTTGAGATAAAAGTTTCGCCCCTGCAGTAAGAAAATAATACCTAACCTTCATTTTGACTCCACACGTCAAATTTCTCTACAGAGATCGCAACTAGTTAAGTAAAATAGGGCTACTTCCTAGAAATATTTTACCTCACCTAAAACATATACAGTATATATATATACGCCCCTTTGTAAAGGCGTAGAGTCGTAGACCTATTGTCCGTCCAGACTTAAGAGTATACTGTTGCTCTTATGCAGTGGCGGTTCTAGAGGGAAAAAAAGGGGGGGGGAAGCTCTCAACGTTGCTTAAATATATATATATACAGTGTGTATATATATATGTGTTATATAAAGTGTTTCCCACCATTCGCTCCAACGCGTTTTTCAATACCAGCTCTTCTCAGACAGTGATCTAACATGTTTGTGTGGGTGGGTGTGATACACATTAGTCATTTTCAGTTTTCTTTTTAAATTTCATATTAATTCTCCTTAGGTACGTTTAAAACCTTTTTCAGTGTAAGGAAATAATAATTAGTTGAAGCAAAAAAGTGAACATTTTAATATTTTTCATCAGTGCATGGAATTTATGGAATTTATGGAATTTACAGAGGGAAACTTAGATTAGTGACCTGCCAAATTTACATTGGATGAAATGACTTGATTGGATTTTACACTACATAAAACGGCATTAAGAGTCCCTCCCTCTACACACACACACACTTAAAAATCTATAAATACCACACTGGATATTAATTCAACACATATTTAGACCTAAATAAGATAATTAAAAAAAAAATGATTTCTACTTTTTATTTATAGGTCGGACTAGAATTTCCTATATTATTTTTATAGTAAGAAGTAAGTCGGACAACGATTAGCGTTCTGTCATTTTCGGTATAAGCTACTGGTGCTATAATTTCGAAATAACACCGCATTGCCTATAAGCAATAAATTAAATGTTTAGATGATGTGGTCTTCCCTTTGTTACAACGTTGTTGATAGTGAAGACTTCTAAAATGTTTTAAAAACAAAAAATACTGTGTTACATAACCAAAAAACAATAAAATAACTACTTGAAACTTGTTCTAAGAAAGTCGTTTAAAACTCGACAAAATGGAGTTTCTAACATACACTGTGACTCCTTCCCCCACCCCATGTTTATAGAAGAAGTTTATCATGGTACACGTAATTTCATGTTCAAGAATCGATAACATTAAATTTCTTGCAAAATAAATATTAATTACTGGGGGCCATCCCCCCCGGCCCCGGCCTAGAACCACCTCTGATCTTATGGCAACAGCGATGCTGTTTTGACCGCTGGATAAAAAAAAACGAAAGTGAGCGCGCTGCAGCCGTTCTCTCACTTCGGGTTCCCATAGCCGAGAGGCATCGTTCCAGTCGCTGTTACTTTTTACTCCCTCTTCCCCCGTCAAGTTTTTCAAATGAAACGAAAGTTATATTAGATAATTAAATATGTGTAAATGCACAAAGGAATAAGGGAATTAATTTTCGTACGAATGTTAAATACAAAACCTTTACGGGGGATCATTAATAGGAGTCAAGGAATTTCGTGTGCGCCTTTTTTACGTCAATTATACCAATTTCAGTAGAGGAAAACAGAAATTAACTTTCACAGAACAAAGTTCGTTTCGTCCTTCAGTAAAGAATGCAATTACTTTTAACAAAATATTAATAGTAAACTCAGGATTGTATGCAGACATTCTTTTGGACAGAATAATGTCCCTAAAGTGTCTGCACACAGTCCTGCAGTTACTACTAGCATTTAATTAAAACTAATTGTACTCATTATTGAAGAACGAAACGAACTTTGGTCTGTGAAATTTGATTTCTGTTTTCCTCTACTGAAATCTGAATAATTGACATAAAACGAAAAAGGCGGGAAACCCACTTGGATTGAGCCTTTAAATGTTATTACTTGATAGGAAGATACAACAAAAATGTAAACATTTGTGTAACTTGCTCTGTGAAAACTGAAATTTGAGAGTAAGGAATTCTTCTGTTCACTAATGTTTCTTTATTGAATTTTAAATGAAAGGTTGCCATAGTTGTTTATCAATGTTAGCTTAGTTGTCCTCCACTGGTAAAAAATTATCTGGTAACCCTGTTGTAAACTGATTTTTATGCAATTTCCGGGAGACACGAATACTGAAATATTGAACTGTATCCCTGTGTATTAGAAGGATGAAAGTTTCATTTGAGTCAAAGAGCATTGTGATTAGTTGTTTGCTATACACACTATAGTAGGGATAGCCAGAATTTTTGAAATTTTTTTTTGAAAAAATATTTTTTTTAAAAAAAATTAAAAAAAAATTTGAAAAAAAGATTTTTTAAAAACACTTTTCGAAAAAAGATTTTTTTGAAAACCAAAAATACGATGAAAATATTTTCGAAAAAAATATTTTTTTTAAAACGAAAAATACGATGAGATTTTTTTTTGAAGAACGAATTTTTTTTTTGAAAAACGAAAAATTGTTCGAAAGACGAATAAACAAAATGAAAAAAAACGAAACATTTCGAAGACGCAAAATTAATAAAAAACACGAAAGACTAGAAATTGTTCGAAATATAAAAAAATCGAAAGGTGAAAAAAGAAAAGAACTTTATGAAACAAAAAAATTATAAAATTCCACGAGTTAAATATTTATTTTAATACACTTAATGTAACTCACGGTACTTTGATATAACTAATGTTTCTCTAGTTATACACAAAATTAGCTCTAGTTCTGTGTAGGCTGGAGTTGAATGTCAGCAGATTTTGCTTATTTAACAGTCAGTCGCAGTAGCTGCATTGTTTATTAATTAATGTTACAGTTTTTTCTTATACACGTGCTGTTTTAAGAAATATGAAAGAAGGATTTAACTTAGGGAAAGTCCCGAACTACGTTCTGTATGTACGTACATTAGTTACGGCGTAAGAGAATTCGGGTATTTCCCGAAATCTGTTTGTCTAAAAAAAAAATACGATTTTTTTTCGAAAAACGACTGTTTTCCCACATCTACATTCGAAAATTGAAAAACACTTTTTTCGAAAATGGCCATCCCCACACTATAGTCAATTAAATCTGCACCTATCAAATGTCAAACATTCCCCAACGTTTTTAACATAGGTAATAATACGTTCCTAGGAATATTTAACCAATAGTTATTTGTCTTGGTGAATTTGACGTGTTAGGTTAAAACAATGATTTTTCCTGCTATCCTTCGCTCCAAGGGCGGATCTACGATTTTCTTGAGGGAGGAGCGTAGGTCTGAATAATTGACTATGGACCTTTTGTATATTTTCCGGCTGAAATTAAAGTATAAAACTGGCTTGTTCTATGGCGAACGTTTGTTACTGCGCAGATGAACTTGCGAGTTCCGTAAGCCATAGAGCAGGGTTTCTTAACCTGGGGGTCGCGGGATGTGTGCAAGGGGGTCGCGAGGGAAGGTGAAAAAAATAAATTTAACTATGGTTTTGTAGGTTAAAACTAATAAATTTCAAAGAAAGTATTTTATTTTGCTTGTTGTTTTTAATAATTAGTAAAGATAATGTTGTTTGCTGGATAGTTTTGGACAATATAAATAGGATATTTATTATAAATACAGGAAATAAACTGTTATGTTTTGAAATGAAAAGTAAGTATTACACACAAAAAAAAAATATGGGTCGCCGACTAGAAAGCATGGCCGAAAGGGGGTCGTCAGGTAGAAGGTATGGTGAGAGGTGGTCGCAGGATGAAAAAGGTTGAGAAACGCTGCCATAGAGTAAGTAAGTAAAGTATAACTTTATCATATTATGCTGCTTATTGCTAAGTTTTATCATAAAATATAAATACTATATCCTTGAAAGCTGATATTTGTAGACAAATTAAGAATGACGAAAGAAAAAAAAACTGGGTAAACTTCGTATAATCGTAATGGTGCAAGAACTCGTCTGAATTGAAGACTAGTGTAGACCACTTGACCGAGGTGTGTTTAAGCACATGTTTATCGTACTTTGATGCCCATGTGCATGGGTTCGAATCTCCGAACTACCTTTTTATTTTATTTTTTTACTTTTTTCCACTTACGTCGGAACGTTCACATTACAATTAAATGAACAGATATGTCAATTGTTTAATGCGTAGAAAATACGCAGTCACAAGAATGATCAGTTAAGATTCAACAATGAAATCACGATGCGTGTAAAGTACATGCAGCTTCCAGTGTTTGTTGAGAGGGAGGTGGTAAAAGTGCTGTATGTTTCGTCTGGCTTCCTCGAATTGTTCTTTCATTAATAACACAAACATTTCCGAAACGAAAAGAAAGCTTGTTTTTTTTTTCTGATATTTTACTATTGTTGAAAAAATTTTCAAGAAGAATCTCTATCCACATTAGCCTCTTAGGTATGGTAAAATGGCCATTCTTAAGAGTTAAAGGACAACAGTAATAGAACGAATTACTGCTCAGATATTACAATTATTTGTGTGTGATAACTGTAATCAATACACTTTATACTGTAAAAAATTCGTTCATTTTTTCGGGAAAATGAATTTTGCGAGGGTGACCACTTTACCCGTACTTCCCCTATAGAAGAACAATTCTTTTAGCAAGTACAAGTATGGAAGGTTTTTCTGAATGTAATCTTTTTTTTTGTGCTCATTCATTCCTTGAGTAGGAAAAAAAAGAACAAGAAAGAAGCAATTAAAAAAAGCTAAAAAGGAAAAGTCATTCACGCGTTTCATTCAAGGCAGAAATCCGGGTCGTGTGGCGCGCCATTACTATACACAGCATTTTTACAACTCCTCCCGAGACTTTCTTTCTTTTACCATTCATACATACGTATGTAACATGCATGTTTTCTTCGAGTTCTACGACTGTGTCGCCGTCTACCGTCCACGTGTACAAGATGTGTATATGTATATACTCTCGAGTGAAATGAAAGCTGAATTTTATTTACATGGTAATCAATTTCTCTTTTTTTTTTTCTTTGATCCGTTCATGAATTAGTATTTTCTGAAATGATTATGAATTTATATTTTCATTTATAGCTGACAACTATGCTGTATCTTCTGCGGGATGACGTCCCTTGGTGATCACTTTAGGGGGAAAGTTGGGGAGATAGTGCTAAAGGTTTTTCGTTGAGGTACAATTTCGACATTCGCCTCGTGAACTGAGGGGGGGGGAACTGGAAATCCTTATTCAGTACGGCTGGCAGCGGGATTCGAACCCGCATGACATTGAAACACACGGACAAAATAAAAGGTTACTATAGCAACCTAAAAAAGGGGTGGTGTAACAGAGTGAATTGATAATTATAGAGCGTAGTAAGTACAAGGTTACAGGAGTCCAGCTAAAAAGTTAATTCCATAGGCTTGCACTAACCCTGCACATAGGTTATTTTGAGGGTTATAATTCAGTTAATTTAAAGATTTCTAAAACTTTTCATACTAAAATCGTCTGGAAGCCAGTCTACATGTAGCTTAATTATAATTTCTGCGAAAAAAAAGTATGCCCGTTGGAATCAAACAGGGGACCTCACGCGTCGCAACGCGAACTGCTAACCGTCAATCACTCCATGAGAACACCTGAAACTTAAGGTCGAAAATATGTGTATTTCACGAAGCTGTACAACTCCTATTATACATACGAATCTCGATTTTGCCTATTCACTCACTCACTCTATGGCTTATGAAATTCGCAAGTTCATCGCCGCAGTAACAAAAGTTCGCCTGTCCTGGGCAATATCAAGCCAGTTTTCATCACGAACACCTACTTCTCGAAGATCTCTTCTAATATTGTCTTCTCAACGACGTCTCAGTCTTCCCAGTGGTCTCCTTCCATCCGGTCTTCCAACCAGGATAGAATATAATCTTCGTTTTCCCCCCATCCGAGGGACATGACCTGCCCACCTTAGTCGTCGCGATTTCATTATTTTTACAACATCTGGTGAATCGTACTGTCCGTGGAGTTCTTCATTATGCAGTCTCCTCCACTCTCCAGTCATCTCGTCCCCTATCGGCCCGTACATCTTACTCAAAATCTTATTTTCAAATACACGTAATTTATGTTTATCTGCTAGGGTCGTACTCCAACTTTCGCAACCGTAAAGTATTACCGGCAGAATAATCGTTCTGTATATTTTCAATTTCAATTTCCTTGATATTAATCGCGATGTTAGAAGTTTTTGAACTGAATAGAAACATGCGTTCCCCGATACTAAGCGACTTTTTATTTCTTCCGTAACCTCATTTTTGCTTGTTACGTATGCTCCTAAGTATTTAAATTTGTTTACTTTCTCTATGACCTCATCCTTAATTCTTATGTTTTTATTTTCTTCATTCCCTGGGTTTCGGCTTGTTATTATGTATTTTGTTTTCTCTACATTTACCTGTAGACCTATGTCATCACACGCTTCTACTAAGACATCGGTGTTGCTTTGTAGTGCTTCTGTATCGTCCCCTATTAACTCTACCTCATCCGCGTATGCGAACAGTTGATTCAAACCATTCAATGATATTCCCCTTTTGTCCCCTTTAGTTTTTTAAATCGCACCGCTTATTATTACACACAGAAAAATTACTTTTGGGGGTCGCCGGGCAGAAGGCATGGTAAAAGGGGCTCGCTGGGTATAAAGGGTAGAGAAACGCTGCTCTAACGGATATCCGACACAGCGGCTGTCCGACGGTGGACCGACGGCGAATATCCCGACGCGATGGCGGAAACGGTATATTGGTCATTGGGTTGTTTTCTTGAAGAATCGGTATCTTGAAGGCAGTATTTTTTCCAATCCTGGTAACAAAATAATCTAATGAATGGTAATATTGTCGGAGAGGTTTTTCGGTACAGCTTGAAGACATGAAAAGACAAAGAAGCCGCTGGAAGTACGAAAGCTATTTTTTTGTAGTTGAGTTACAAATACATGAACGAGAGAGATTTCATCCGTAAAAGATGAAGCATTGTCAACACGAGAAAGGAAAAACTGTATTTCCTGGGCGCGGTAAACAACTAACTTCTTTTTCAGTGTGCAAAGCCCATGTTAGGGGGGGGAAAGGGGGGGAGCCATACCGAAGAGGCCAAAAAGGGCGTGGCTGATCTTACCTATGAATACGAATGTTTTCTTTAAACAGGTAACAATATTTTCTGAAGGTGCTTCTTAAAAAGGATGTCGTCTTCTTCTTGTCTCTTGTGACCTGGAGAAGGTTTCTTATGTTCCAGAACAATGCATTCTTCAAACAGATGTTCTTTTAAAGTCGCTTCATTGAGACTTTTGTCTTTATGCTGTTAAGTCTTCTGTTTTGAGTTACGTAACTAATTTCATTAACAATGAACAAGTCTCGAGTCCAGTAACTAGAATGTGACCAAATACAGCGTATCAACATCTATAGACGTTTGTAGTAAGTTTGCACGGGAATTAACTCTTGGGTGATATCAGGTGTAGTAAAAAGTAAACATTATTTTGCCAATAGATGGCTTCAGTGATCTGTATCTCGCGTTGTATAAGTCCGATCGGGTTCAACGAGATGGCGTTCAAACGATGAGATTGCGTACTACAAACACTGTTCAGATAGTTGTGATGAGTTGACTCGGTGTTGTGTGAGCGTGCGTCAAAATGGACACTAGCAAAGAGAAAATACGCTATATTTTACAGTTTTTCTTCGATAAAGGCGAAAACGCAAGCCAGGCGGCTGCAAATGTGAATAGTGTTTATGGTCCTGATACTGTAACAGCCAATCACGCGCAATTTTGGTTTCGTCGATTCCGT
>JAGDQP010009671.1:23803-37959 GCA_022664845.1 Lepisma saccharinum
TGGACCGTCTGAAGGCAGCAATCGCCCAGAAGCGCCCAGCTTTGGCCAATAGGAGAGGCATTGTGTTCCACCAGGACAACGCCAGGCCACACACATCGATAGTGACTCGCCAGAAGCTCCGGGAGCTTGGTTGGGAGGTTCTTATGCATCCACCTTATAGTCTTTACCTGGCACCGAGTGATTACCATCTGTTCCTGTCCATGGCGAACACGTTTGCTGGTGCAAAATTCGCTTCAAGAGAGGCTTGTGAAAATCGACTGTCTCAATTTTTTGCCAATAGGGACAAGGGCTTCTATGAGAGAGGCATCATGATATTACCTTCCAAATGGCAACACGTTATCGAACAAAACGGCGCATATGTGACCTAAATCGGATCATTCTAACTATGGTAAGTCAAGCCTTCAATGTGATGCAAAAATAATGGATTACTTTTTACTACACCAGATATGTCAAACTTGTATTTCTTAGTTTAAGGTGGACGTGCTGCTAACATGAAATTGCAAACACGATACACGTCATTTTAAAAACAAACTTGCTGTGAACGTGATACGTGCTACATGTATTTATCATTCTCCTGCGAGTGTTTATCCATAGTGTAGAAAGGTTGTACAGTAGATGTCACTACTGTAGCCCAATGTCTACTAGAAGCAAGTGAGGCAAAATAAAATATTACAGCTAATACTGTTGTTATTTAGTAACTTGTTAATAATTATCCATCAATGCCTTATGAAGCAAAAGTATGTCAGAAGACATTTTCTTTGATGTAATACTAGCTGATTTTTCCCGCCCGTTGGTGCGGGATGAATACAATATGTTTTGGTAAGTCATCGAGACTGTCACCAATCACTATACATTGCCACCAAACCATCCAGATTACGCATACATTTCAGATCACTTACCAGATTACGCATACATTTCAGCCTATCACTTACCAGACACCCCTCGCTACCTAGCACCATCATTTATTGCACAGTAATCATCAATGTACTAACAGGGCTTCATTTGTCTCCATCAATGTTCAGAGCAGCCCCTGAACAAGAAGACTCACCTGCATTCGTCTTTATTGTTTTCAAAGTGTTGTGATGTATAACTGCACCTCGCCTTCATCTCGCATTACCATGATCTATCTACCACCCACAATATGATTATGAGCAAAAACTCATAATGTCCTATTTCAAAATTGATGAATAAATAAATAAAGTATTAAGATTAAAGTAATAACCCATAGCCCATCTTCCCTATGCAAACTCCCACAATCCTCCACTCCTCTTTCCACATAGAAGGTGTAGCCTTCCGACGGTGCTAGCAGGGGCTAGCAAAAAATAAAAATAAAAAAAAATTAAAAAAAAACTGTCACCAATACTCGCTTCTCCGTGTCGGGTTAAGTCCGTCCCTACCTTGGGGATTTTTTTTGCGCCTCCTTTATCGTAACCAGATTCTCCAGGGGAATGCGCCCCCATAGGGGAGTTTTGTCCCATTTATTGTAATCTACTTGTGATGGTACACCTTTATACCAAATTTCGTTTCTCTAGTTTCAGTGGTTTGGAAAATGCGTTTCTAGGCGGCCATTTTGGATTAAGATGGCGACTTTTAAAACGTTTTCTTATATTATCGTGATGGTACACCTTCATACCAAATTTTATTCTTCTTGCTTGAACGGTATGGAAAACGGTTTTGGGGCGGCCATTTTGAATCGAATGTGGCGACTGTCAAAATATAATATTTTCATCAACTACTCTTGATAATACACCTTTATGCCGAATTTCTTGTCTTTAGCTCAAACGGTGTGGAAAATGTTTTTGGGCGGCCATTTTGAATTCAAAATGGCGACTGATATAACTTCCCACACGGATCCAAGATCTGATAATGTGCGAAAAAATCATTCCAGTCGGTCAAACCGTTTTGGCGTGATGTTCACGCAAACACAGTCACTTTCTTTTATATGCAAAGATAAAATAACTTGGGTATAAATATACAAGTTCCAATATAAGGGAAATTAAGATTTCGCCAACAGAGCTTTCCAACTTCAGTGTTCTAAATTGAATTATGCATTGAGGCATAAATTGAATTGAATTGAACTTAAACTCTTATTATAACGCTCTGAAGAGATCAAGAGAGTTACGCTTTTGGAAGGGTATCGACACCCCGTGAGAGCTGGGACAGTCCTTGATCACATTTAAGGGCATCTTGGCTCTCTTTTGCTTAAAGATTATTTTTACAGCTCCGTGGAAAAAAAAGAAGAAGAAGAATTATTGTGGGTGGAAAACCTGTTTTCGTATTCGTATTTTGTAATGTAGCGCGGAAATGGCTAATTATGCCCATCCATTGCGCTTTCGTTTTAAGAATTGCTGTTTTGTAATACTATTTGTAGTATCATACAGTTTTGCAGTCAATGAGTCTTAATAATTGGCCAGTTATTTATTGGTTGCTATGGTTTCTGTCCGCCATAGCTGTCAGTCACTCTTAACTCACTTGTCACTGTCGCATTTGATGTTGTTATCACAGTTAATTTTGAATTTTCATGATGTAAAACTATTATATAAAACACTGCAACACTTAATAACACTACTGAGTAAATTTTCTTGAAGGAAAGGTAAAATAAAAACTAGAATATTGTTTAAAATAATGCACAGGTGATATCAGCAGCTTTCTTCTAGTTCGCCGCCATCTTGCCAAAAATATCCGTGGAAAACCTGACACACACCTTCTAACAATGATAACTTGCTGCAAGTTTAAAAATGTCAACTAACTCATAAGTTTTAAGTTTGTTTCAAGTTTGCAGACTTGTCCTGCCAATTTGTTCTAAGCTTATATACTTTGCCAATATTCTTGCAAGCCAAAAGGAAGTTGGCAATGACATTAGGGATATTACAGCAATATTGTTTTACCCGAAGACCCTTTTCTTGATCTATTTTCTAATTTACAAGGCAATTCATCTACGAATACAGATATAATGCCTTGATTTTTATTCTAATCAAACGCCTTTTAACATACTTCTGTGTATGACATCAAAGAAATTGAACTTGATAAAGCGTGGGCGTCAAGCTTGTTCCTGTGCATTTATTTTGCATAGTCTTACGGCGCCATTTATATTACCCCGCACGCTTGGTTGATTTCTGTGTCTGCTTCTCAACACAACACAAATTATGTTCTTCGATAAACTGGTAATCACCAGCATAAACGAAGCCAAAACAATATATAGTTCTAAATATTTCATCCATTATTACGTGTTTGAGCGAGGAATAGCATATTAAGATGAGGGTTAGGATGGATCTATTTGGATAGGCATTCTGGTGTCTATCGTAACAGATCGAAAGTCATTATCTTAACAAAGGCTGGACTAAATCAGTTTCTACCTGGTTATTCACAAACTCGTTTCAGTGCAGCAGCTTCTGTTCCTGTTTAGGGATACCGTGCGTAATTAAAACATTGTGTAGCGAGAGAGTGTGTGATTAAAACCTTGTATAGCGATAGCTTACGTGATTAAAGAGTTATGTAGCGATAGCGTGCGTGATTAGAGCCCTCTGTAGTACGAGCGTGTGTGATTAAAACCTTATGTAGTGATAACGTGCGTGACTAAAGCCGTGTTTAGCGAGAGTGCGCGTGATTAAAGTTTTGTTTGGCTATAGCGCGCGTGATATATCCTTGTGTAGCGAGAACGTGAGCATGCGTGATTAAACCTTTTGTAGCGAGAACATGCGGGATTGAAGCCGTGCTTAGCGAAAGTGTGTATGATTAAAGCATTATGTAAAAAAATGGTGCGTGATTAGTCTTATGTAGTGAGAAAGCGCGTATTTAAATCGTTATGTAGCGAAAGTGTTTCGTGATTACGCCTATGTTTTGTAAACGAATAAAGTCTTGTGTAACAAGAGCATGTGTAAGTAAAGCCTCTTCAGCGATAACGTGCGTGATTAAAGCCTTGTGTAGCGAGAGCATGCGTAAGTAAAGCCTTGTTCAGCTATAACGTGCATGATTAAAGCCTTGTGTAGCGAGAGCGTACGTCACTAAAGTATTGTGTAGCGATAGCGTGCATGATTGAAGCCCTTTTAGTGAAAGCGTGCGTCGTTAAGACCTTGTGTTGTTGTGCGTGATTAAAGCCGTCTGTAGTGATGTCATTCGTGAGTAGTGTTTCGTGATTATGGCTTGTGTTGCAAGGGCGTTCGTAATTATAGAAGTATTCGATTATAACGTATGGTATTATTTGGTAGCATAGCAATAGTAGGTGGTGAAGTCCCTGATTTAATAAAACTCTTGCCAAATCAGTCAGTTCGTTCTGTTAGATAGCCACTTCGATCTGTTACATAGCCTATTCAAACGAGGTACTTTTTAAAACCTTATCCTCTACTTAAACACGGAATAATGAATGAATTTGTTGAAACTTTTGAACATCTTTCTCTTCATTTTTTTAAGAGTGAAAAGTATGTGACTGGACCGGGGATCGTACCCGGGACCTTTTGGGTTACCGTCTCAATGCGCTACCAACTGCGCCACCCAGTCGATCTGCTTCCCAATCACACACCTTCCACTCTTGACGTCGATGTTCTTTTCTCTGTCGAAAGCACCTGGAGAGTACCACAACTCCTAGTTGTGCTTGGACTTTCCTGTGTCTCACACGGAAGAAATAATTTACAACGTTGAAATGGAGATAACTTCCGATTTTTTTCTGTACATCAAGCCTCTGTAGAGATACAATTGATTTTAACGATCCCCGGTCCAGTCACATTGTATCTGTACGTACCGAGGTTTGATGTACAGAAAAAAATCGGAAGTTGCCTCCATTTCAACGTTGGAAAATGTTTCTTTTCGTTTATGCTGGAGACTGAATGCAGTTTCTCCAAAATCCTACTTTCTTTTTGTCTTGGAAAACGGGCATAGAAACAACTAAGCGTCTCGTGTAATACGTGACGCCGTAATATTATTGCAAGAAAAAAACATTACTCATTTGTTTGTTGAGTTTAGAATCGAATGATGGCCGTTGTTCACTTGGTTTCTTGCTAACTCAGCTAATGAAATTGAGACACACTCGCAGTCAGTCAGTGTGTGACGAGAGATGGAAAAAATCGCTGTGTTTGTATTCTTTGCTGAACGTATTGAAACTGTGTGCCCTTCCGCTGTTTCTGCAGCTTCGTGGTGATTTAAAGAGAGAGAGAAAAAAAACATTGGATCGCACTTATTTGAAACTGGAGGAACTGAAATTAAAATTCATTCAATCAGTTTTGGTCTTCAGCAGATAAATCTGGGATCCAAAATGTCCATATATCCAGGGCTGTAGTCGAGGGTATATATGGAAGTATTCGTTTCTTCTTTCTTTTCGTTTATTCATTGAATTTGGCAATGACTCTGGTGAAATTACAATTAAATATTTTGGGTTCCACGTGACTCGGAACAAAATATTGAGAACATGTTACTCGTCAGCATTTTATGACATTTTTCTTCACTAATACCATAGACCTCATAATAGATAGCCTTATCACGCTTCCCCATTTATGGCTGCGCTAAAACTGATGGATTTTCGTTCAGAATACGTGGTTTTGAAGCCATCCGCTAGACGTCGTATTGGTCTATGGCAGAGCTACCTAGCGGATGGCTTCAAAGTCACGTGCTCTGAACAAAAATCCATCAGTTTTAGCGCAGCCAGAAATGGGGAAGGGTGATAAGTCTATCTATCTATTATGAGGTCTGTGATCATTGTGAAGAGATATGAACGCTTAATTTGAGCAGAACTTTTGTTAGCTTGGTTGGTCTTTTTGTGCAAGTCTTAAGTAAAATGAGGTTTGAACTATGTTTTCAAAAGCAATGGAGCAGTTTAACTTCACATTACTTGACATTTCGATGTATGGAGTAAGTCCTATCATAGGGTCTACTATATAGATTTGTACCGGCTAAGCAACTAAGTCTTACATAAAATTATACCTGATTGTTATTTGATATAGATGCTTCGTAATTGTGCAAAAGTTTCGACAGTCTTCTTGTTTCTCCTTCCCACAATACATCAAATTATGCATATAATTTCATTGTTATATAATCTCACTGGAATATAATCAAAGCATTTTCTTTTTGTTTATGTAGTAATTAAATTATTTCATCCCTATATTTGATGGAAATGTCAGTCAAAAGTTAATTGAAATATGGTCTCCGCTTAAATTATAAACCTAGTGTCAGGGACATAGGTAGAAAGGGGTCCTGGGGCCGGACTCCCTCCCCCGAAATTCAGATTTTTTTGTGAAATTAGTACCATTTTTGGCAATATTATATTAATTTCACGTAAATTTCAGACCCCGACAGAACTCGCCCTCCCCATCGAAGGCGCTGGACTCCCCTTCCCCCCAAAGGATCTTCTGGATACGTGCCTGCTTAGCATATACCCTCTGAAAATTTTGGGACAACAGCACTGCGTATATCTGTCGACAACTTTCCACTCAGAAACTTGTCTAGTCTAATGGTTAGAGCGTTGGACTCATGTCCGCGTGGTCCCGGGTTCAATTCCCGGTTGGAGTCCCACTTTTCGGTGTCCACTGAGCGTCGTGAGGAAAACTGGGGAGTCACATGAATAAAAGCGTGACGGCCACTCGGTCTAGAAAGCCCTTAATACGCTTGTCCGTGGTTAGGTGGCGCGCAGCGCTGATCACACTGCCGTCACTCAGGTGCACGCAGTTCCACCAAGCGCGGACAGATGGCGTTGGGGCAGGCTTAGGACCTATCGGTATGTAACGCCGGTGGTTATTATATTTTACCTGACAAGTTTACATAACATTTTGACTCACAGAAGCCTCAGCTTGTGTGTGAGTCTTATTCTCGAATTATCATTAGTTTCTTGTTGTCTGGTTACCCATAACAAATTATTTACATAATATTGCTTCTACAACATTGTCATTTGTAAATTTTTTGTACAAGTTTGGTGGTGTGTTAAGGTTTTTTAGGTAGATTTCGAAATGTTGAAAAAGTCGCCATCTTGGATCCAAAATGGCCGCCGAACCCATTGTTGTATAGAATACACAGCCTAAACCGCTGGGGCGATTGAAATCAAATTTGGCATAAAGGTACAACATCACTTTTTGATTATGAAAATGTTACCTAATGAGTTCAAAGACGCCATCTTGGATCCAAAATGGCGGACCTAAAAATCCATTTTCCACACCGTTTGAGCTAGAGATACGAAATTTGGCATAAAGGTGCATTATGACGAGTAGCTTAGGGAAATATCACAATATTTGGGGAAAGTCGCCATCTTGGATCCAAAATGACCGCCCAAAATCCCATTTTGCACACCGTTTGAGCTGGATAAATGAAATTTTACTTGAAGTTGTACTATCACAAGTAGGTCACGACAAAATAAGAAAACTTTCAAAAACTCGTCAACTTGGATCCAAAATGGCCGCCCCAAAAACCCAATTTCCAAATCATTGAAGGTAGAGAAACGAAATTTTCAATGAAGGTGTATGACCAAGAGTAGGTTACAATAAATGGGGCAAATCTTCCCTTTGGGGGCGCAGCCAACCGGGGGAGGGTGAAGATGTACTCCGTGGTTGTGTAGTGCTGCAGGGAGATTTTGGTTAAGATAAAGGAGGCGCATCCTCTCAAGAGCACTGAAGTTGGGGGGCGAGCCTCGGCTCCCAGCGAAACTTCGAAATCTACCTCAGCCTGTAGGCCTACCGAAAGGGATTTTTTTTAGTTCTGATTGTTTCAATATTTTCATTTGCAACTCTTCTGGTTTCATAGTCATGACATAATTCATTCATTTTTTTTCTTTTGTTCTAATATACATCAATACATTTTTTTTAAAACATAGTCTATTGATTGATAATACATCAAAGTCATTATACAAATTTTCTATTCAAACATAGTCTCAAAATATTGTTCTGTTTCCCATGAGGAAAATTCGGCGGGCCTCCGATGGCCCGCCATCATGGTTGGTGGGCCACCGGCGGCCCGACGAGTTTTCCTCATGGAGTTGGGTTACAACATGTTTTATGTGAGAGGTGTATGTTGAACCCCAACGTACGTACAGTATTCTAATAAGCTTTGTGTAAAACCAAAGTACACCATACGTAATGATTTGTTATCAAGAATTCCTCTAAGAAGAACAAGTCTATAAGATGTTTTTCTTAATGCATTCCTCATGCGCAATATATGTCAATTCCATTGTATATGATTGTCAATTCAAAATCCTAAATAATTAACACTTTCTTCTCCAATGAGAGGCATACAAAGACAGTTTGCATTTACATCACAATTTGTAAGTATTAGTTCTTTATTCATAGGTTGTCCAGCAAGTGTATGCGAGAAAGTTATATATTTGGGTTTACGTGTATTGAGAATAAGTAAGCGAGCATTTTACCAAGAAGTTATTTCTTTAGTCCAGTTTCTGCCGTTTCAAATGTTTCTAGCCACGTTTTCCCAGTAATTGTTAAGGTAGTATCATCAGCAAACGCTTGTATGTGCCCTCTTACTTGCCAATTACATAAATCGTTTATGTATGTATATATTAAATAATATGGGGCTTAATACTGTTCCCTGAGGTACTCCTAAATTGATATGCATGAATTTACCATGGTGTCAGCAATTTTAACAGTTTGTTGTCTGTTTTTTTTTGTAAATATCTCTGAAACCACTTCAGCGATACACCTCGTACTCCACAACTTTCAAGTTTCTGCAACGGAATGTTATGAGATATTGTGTCAAAAGCTTTCGCTAAATCTAAGAATATTGTAATTACTTTTTCACTTACGTCTAAACTTCTACAAATTGTTTCAGTTGGTTTAAGTACAGCATCTGATGTGATCATTCCTGTTCGAGAAAATAAACGAACTTTCGGGGTACATCAGATGCTGTACTTTTGTTCAACCCTCGCATACAGTATATAGCACGCGGGAGAGTGGGGCATGAAAAATTATATCCACAGCATGTGTGTGTGTGAGGGAGAGAGAGGCAGGGAGAAGGGCTTGTTTCAACAACAGACGAGAGAGAAATGGTGCTAATTACCCACTCTTAATGAGAACATACACACTGACATACAAGCTCTCACATACCGACCGCCTAGTGGTCTGCAGTCTGCACCAAACAAGGGGGGGGGGGGTGACTAACTAAGAGTTTGGGATAACATATCACCAAAGCAATTTAGAACAATGAATCTATGGCACTTAAGAACAGATTAGCATTAACAAACAAATGCTTTAAACACCCCATTGTTAAAGACTCGTCAACGAGCGTTTACTTTTTTTTTTCCTCCTCTTGAAATGGGATCTTTACAACTCTCCACATAAGTACTCAGTCTTTCATAAGTTCACTATCTGGAACGTGAGAATGAATATTGTAGAGTCAAAGTAAATAAACAATAGTTAATAAGTATGGTCAGTTCCATGGAAGCAGAAGGTGTATTCAAAAAGTTTCCGGCTTGTGGTAAGTCCACGCCAGCATTGAAACGGGTCATTGGATCATTTGGGTCAAGTTTTGGACTGAGTCTATGCTTGTGATCCGGAGGCCAAAGCAATGTTTTAAATTATTTCGTTATTATACACTGTTGCGTTTGAACAGTGTTTTATTCAGGGGGTGATGGAAACTGATATGTTACCCCCGCAGAGCACGAAGTCGTACGTAACATTTGGAAAGACTATCCTGGAAGAATGTGTGAATTATTTATTCAAGCCACAGGAATTAGACCAGCTTAAATCGGATCAGCATAGAGTCATCGGCTCAAGATTGGTCCAACGGGACAATTGCGTCAAGATTCGATTGTTGAATCAGTCTGGTGATTTGATCTAGTTTCGGACCGGGTCATCTATGCCCGGATCAGGCTAGGTCACCAACAGTGACCCTTTTCAACTTTGGATTGTCATTTAGGTGTGGATGCACAAGTTGACAATGTTGATGAACATTTTGGAAATTCTGTGTTGAAAAATCTCGCAAATTACCCAAATGTTGTTAAACATAGGTTTATGAAAAGGGGCATTGTACCATATTAGCACAGAATATCGAGCCAATGTCGATTATAGTTGGCCCAGTATTGGACCAATGTAGGCCCGTTATGGTGTGCTGCTTCGGTAAATTTTGATAAAACATGTACATACAACTTTTTACGAAGCACATTGAGGCAATAGCATATGAAGACGTGATTCGGGAAAGGGCCCAAGTCCATGAAATGGTATTTCTCGGGAGAGACAAAAAACGTTGTAAGTGGTACCGTGGAAGTTAGCAAAATTAATTTTCTGTTGAATAAAGTGCTCTCAGCACAGCTGAAGAGAATTTTGCAAGTTGTACTACATGCATGTTGTAAAATTGTTACTGGAAAATTATTTTTTTGGCCCTTCTCCAAATCACAACTGACCATTTGAATTCCAAGTTTGCTTCTTGAACACACCAGGACTGTTTTAGAATAAAAATGCAAAAATTCAACCAAGACTGGCATTATCTGTAATGGTAGCCCACTCAGATTAACAGACAGCAGTGACATCTGGCAGTACCAATACAAATCATTGATCACAACATCTCTACGCACTTCGAAGATAAAACGTAGTGAAAGTGTAAACTTACAAAGCTTGAACTCTGTTTTGGATTTAATAACCGTCATGGATTTTATAACATCGCCTGGCTGACGTAATAGTGGATCTCAAAGACCGGCTGTAGCTCGGTTGGAAGAGCATTCGGTAGGTTCTGGATTCGATACTAGCGAACGACTACCCTGTTTTTTTCTCAGTCGTGCCAGGCAAATGTCTCGATAATACCTTGAACTTATGCTCTGGCTGACTCCTCCCACATCTTTTTCCCTACCCTATCCCGGTTTGAGTCATATATGCCTAAAGACCATAAGTAAAATGTAAAATTCAGTTCTCAGCATTCTCTAGCTTCCATTTCATGAATTAGTTTGCTCATTTTGTTTGGAATATTGTATGGATTGAACAGGCTGCTATGGTTTAAGCATATCACAATTCTGGGACTTCGTGACAAATGTCACAACTGTGGGACTTGGGCCACTTGCCAAATCACAGGAATAATAATGATACATTTTCATGTGGAAGCAGTAGGAGTTGGGACCCTCTTTTTGGCACAGATATCAGCAGCTATGTAAAGCACCAGAATCAGCAAAAAAATCAGAATCGGTCAAATCTGGACTTGGGCCCTTTTTCGTGTCAGGTCTTCATATATCTAATAAAGTGTATAGTTTTTAGAGTTCACAAATACAAGGGAAATTTTTTTTTTTTTTAAAGAGATACTACCAATTTCCCATCTTCTTGCTTCCTTGAACATCAGATCATATCTTCCTGTTCTTTCCAAAGTGCTCTGTTTCATTGCATTTCTTCATCATCCCGTTTTGTCTGTTTCTCATCGAAGGTCATTATTTACTTTCCTATACAATCTTGTTATCTCCTTCTGTATCTACATGCTACCATTTTCTTATCTCCATTTCTTTAACTGTAATACATTCTTTCTTCTTTCTCTTCACGGTATGTTGTTCATCCAGCAAACACCTCTTTAAGACGTCACAGTCCATCTGTTCCTACTGAATTTGAAAGACTCTTCTTCGAACTCTGCTATAAATTTATCTTTCATTTCCTTGTTTCTAAACTTCTGTAGTGCTAACTTTATCATTCCTAATTTTCTTCTACGTACGTTTTTCACTTTTATGTCTATCTCAGCTAACACCAAATATCGATTCTAGGAAGAGTCTTTGCATTCTTCAATCTGTTTTTAAACCTGTCCTAGATGAGCACGTGGTCAATCTGAAACCTTTCGTTTTATGGTCGTTTCCACATATATCTTCTTCTTTTACGTTGGTGTTTATCACTACCATTAAATACTAGTTACAAAATTAAAATCTCTCTAAGCCCATGTTCCGTATCGGGACGTGCTGTTACCGCCAATACAATTAATGTTATCTTATCTTATATGAACCTATATTTTCGTACTATTTTTCCATCGCGTCTTTCACCTACTACTCCAAGTCGCTCATCAGTACGATTAATGCGTCTTCCTGTTCTCTCTGAATTAACTCCTTCAGATACTCGTAATTTATTTCGACCTCCTCTTCCGGCTGTTTAGTTGTGGTTTATCCAGGTCCTTCCTTCTTCGTTTCATCTTTACCATCATCACAGGATCATTGAGTAGTCTACTTTCGTGACCTCTTTTAGGCGCTGTCCAAAGACTATACCTTCTCCACTTCTTACTCCTTTTTCCGATAAAACACTTGATCTCGAATTTCACAAGCTCCTTGCTTGCCACCTTACTTCACAAAAACCTTCTGCGTCTATATTGTTAACTTGATTCCTTCATTCAAGTTTTCCTGCTTTCAACAGTGACCTGATATTCCATGTTCCAATTTTGAATCTTCTCTCCTTTTTCCTTTTATCCTATTCTTTTCCATTTCTTTCTTTGCTCAGTAACTTCTCCCAAGGTGTCCCTCTGCCGGAGATTCTGAATAGGAGGATGGGTAATTAACCCCCGGAATATTTTGTCTTGGGACGAATCATTAGTACTGTGAAACTAAGAAAAATAATGAGTTGGCTTTCCGTTGCCTACTATATCGCAGTAAAGGCGAGCATCTGAGATGCTTACCTCGGTTCACCTTCCCAAGGGACTTTGTCATTTACCTTGAGCTTCAGGGTGGTAATGTTGAACCTGCTTCGATTTTTGTTTGGGGATTTATTTGCTTAGCTTTTGTGGTTTTGGTCCGCCCTGGGATATTTCCGGTACCCAACCCACCATATCTGGTGGACATTCCCCCTATCCGCCAACTGGGAAGGTGTTTGGTAGGAGACCAGTTACTCCAATCCTATTGTCAGGATGAATGAACATCAGTCGTACACTATCAAGACAGGAAGAAAAGCGTATCCTAACCCAGTCGTGATCCGAGGACTGTGTCTTGGGTCGATTCGAGCTGGTCATGTTCCTATGGCTTCAGTCGACCACTATTTTAATTTATGAGGTTGACAAATTGTTTCAGAATAGCCTTTGCCATGATGGTTATTTGCATATATTTTTGTTATTTATGGGCATATAAGGCTCGTTCCGTATGTTATTACTCTTGTTAGGAATTTTCAATATCGTATTCTTGGTGCCGTGAGGGGTAAAGCCCCCTACCCGCTTCTGGTCACCCCTGAAAGTGTCCAGTCGCCGAAAGTCAAAAGGAAATAGTTAAAACTTCTGGTTTCCCCTCAGGATCATCGAGTTGAAATAGGGTCAGGCCGCGTCCTAAACATAAACCCGGTCCCAAACTTGACCTGGTGATTTATTTCGTCTCTACTGTTTATGTGTTGGAATTCCTTTCCACAGACTGTTATTGAATGCTGTACCTACAAGCAGTGTGCAAATTAAACTTTTTAGCCAGGGGGATAAAACATAACGCACCCGTCTAGTCAGTGTGGGAGCGGTAGACCTCCTCCCTTCGGGGAGAGGCCTCATCCACTAGTGACTGCCATATTCAATCCACTAGTGGATGAGGCCTCTCCCCGAAGGGAGGAGTTGGTCTACTGCTCCCACGCTGACCAGACGTGTTGGAAGAGGAGAGCCGAAACTCTCAACTGTGATCGCCACTGTCTTTTGTTTACACCAGTTCTCCAATTGCATCACGATCCTTAGTGAACACCGTTCGAGACCCTTTCGCTTTGGAATATATATCTCCTGGCAGCGCCGGAAATAGAACCCGGGACACCACGCTTAGCATTCAGCAACGGTAATCACTAGATCAGTGGAGAAAGAGAGAGTCTCATTTTCCAATAGGGGTTACTAAATCAAACCAATCATACTAAATCTTTTACGTTAAGTTACTTCTTAAACATCACAAAAGAAATGGCTTCCAAATAGGCTTCTTAGCTGCTAGTAAGAGTTCTTATATCCTCGTCACTTGGATGAAAATAGTTTCAACTTCTGCAAAATAAATAAATAAATAAAATTAAAAGATAAATAAAAATAAAATAAAATAAAAATAATCCTATTTTCTATCTAATCTTGATCGAAACATCTTCTAGGGGGAGAAATTTATCCATGGCAGGGACGAAAAATAAATTTGTCAGGCTGGGAAACTTATTAGCCAGGGGGTGAAATCCGGGGCATCCCCCCGTTAATTCGCACACTGCCTGCAAGCTTTGTCGATACATACTTAATACAAGCCTTATATACTACTGTATTAATTAACGCTCTCTCTCTCTCTCTCTCTCTCTCTC
>JAGDQP010009671.1:42234-58226 GCA_022664845.1 Lepisma saccharinum
TATTTAAGAAAAGTATCTCTCTTTAAAAGGGTTTATTATTATTTTTCTTCGAGTTATTTCCGTGTTCGGATACTTTTCTTCAAGCTAATGTTTTGTGCCTCAAATCCTAAAAAGTGTTCTGCAACCAGTCAAACGCAACATCGTTGCAGGCTAGTATTTATTTTAGGATAAAGAAGTCCATATTAAAATATACTTTTAAAATATAGAAATGTATATCAAAATAACAACATAATATTGTATTGTCGCCTGTCTTACGTCGCTGTGCAAAATTTCATCAGTGTATCCTAAAGTGTTCAGCAACCAGCAAAACCTCACATCATTGCTGGTTAGTATTTATTTTAGGATAAAGAAGTCTGAATTTTTTAAAAAAATATTAAAATGTGCTTTTAAAATATAGAAATATATGAAAGTAACAATTGAATATTTTATTGTCACCCGACTTACGTCACTGTGCAAGATTTGAAGGCACCACGAACCATTGTGAACTAAAGAAAAGAATGTAAAGAGAGTTTCACATCATCTTGCATTTTAATTTTATTTAGCTTGTGCGTATCAAGGTATCCGCTTTCTCACCATCCCCTAATTGCCATCCTTACAGACTATGTAGTCATTCCTGTAACTGAGAAACAGACCTGTAGAAACGAAATTTTTGAATATATTTCCATGAAATTTTCTACAGTTGCTCACTAATCCCTGAAGTTTCGACACTAAAAATAATTTTCCTAAACTAAATTTTAACCCCAGTTTTTTGGAAGGGTGTGTGTGTGTGTGTTAAAGTCAAAAGAAAACTACGCTTATGGGGGGAAAAAATCAATGTTAATTCAGAGGACCACTTTCCCTGGTTAATTACAAAGAAATTAAGTCGTACGGTGATTTTTGTCTGTAAAATATTGTAACATCTTTCGATATACAATCTCTCTCTCGAACGCCTGGGGCAATGTCAACCCTACGGTTGGGAGTGGGAAGCTGGTGACATGTAAAAATTATGCACAGTTAATAAATAGATCATGATTTTCAGATATATCCCTATAAGCTGAGCAACCCACACTACAATGTAATTTGCCGGGTTGACTACGTCCAAGTGGATAAAAAAAAAGCATGACTATTAATTTATTAGTAACCATTCAACACCCCGCAGGAGCGTGAGGAGGAGAAAAAAAAACGTCTGGATCCACCACGAATGGGCGGAATTGAATTTTACTTCTGGCCTTTAGGCATCTGAGGCTCAGACCGGGATAGGGAAGGAGAAAGGATTCGGGAATATGTCGGCCAGGGCCTATGTTGAAGGTGCCTGGTGTGACTGATGGGAAAATCCTGGTAAAACTTCAATCATCATGATCGAACCCAGAACCTCCGGAATGCTACGCCAACGCTCTACCAGTGAGCTACTTCGGCACAGCACGAACGGGCGGGAAATTAGCTAGTAATTTATAAACATAGAAATCACCGTCTGATTTAATTTATTGGTAAAAATTAATCGCAATTAATCCAAAATAAGTGGTCCTCTGAATTTACGTTGACTTTCCCATGAGCGAGGTTCACTTTTCAGTTTTAATTCCCAGAAAGCGGGTTAAAATTTAGTTTAGGAAGATTATTTTCACCGTGGCAAAACTTCAGGGTTTTGTGAGTAATTGTGGAAAATTTCATGCAAATATCTTGAAAACTTTCGTTTCTACAGGTCTATTCCTCAGTTACACGAATTAATAAACAGTCTGTATGACGCCTGAAAATTTCTCGTTCGAGCCCTGATTAAAATCGATTCCTCCACAGAGATAAATAAGAGCTCACTGGGTTTCTACTGTGAATCCCAAGATTATGAAGAATGAAAGAAAAAGGTATGTACAATCTGGCAACATGGCTGGTCCCTCAAATTAGGCAAGGAATATTTCTTTTTCTCGTTCCTCTTGTCGGAATGCGAACAATAGTCGGTTTGGTTTGAGCTCTCAATTACTCTGGTAAACATTATTTTCCACCGAAAGAAGAAGAACTGTTCTTTTCGGATCGGGTCGGCTGTAGTCGGTCAAAAAAAATATCTGTCTGTCACATTTGAAAAGGCGAAATTAGAGACATCTTTCGGATCCTATGACAACAACTATTTTCTTTTTCTTCTTTTGTACATTTGTGTTTATATGTGTAGGCACCCGAATCGAGGCTGCCGGCATTCCAAAAAGGATCAGCCCCCGTCATCTTTCCAAATTAGGTTTTATTTTCGGTCAGAAGTCCTTGTCCATCGTCTGCACAACCAAAACAATACAATGGAAGGTCTTTTTTTGAGACGGAGAGCCAGATAGTGTTGCCAAATTAGTGACTTTTTTTGCTAAAACTAGTGATTTTGAGTTCTCATGTAACGACCAAAGATTCTCACTTTTCTATAAGAATTTAGCTACTTTTGATGCATACTCTAGCAGTAGACACGCTTAATTTTAACATTGATAAGATCAGCGTTGGGGACGCAGAAATTCCTTTCGGCGGGCCTACAGGCTGAGGTAGATTTCCAAGTGTTTTGATTGAATTTGTTAGGGTAAGTGCAGAATAAAAACACTTTAAGTAAATATAATTTTATCATTTTATTTTCATTATAAAATTATAAATACGGTAACTAATTACCTTAGTAGGTTAACTAATTACCGTGCAAACATTTTGTTATTAGAACTGAATGCAGTGATATTCCAATTGAAATTAACAGGCCCAATGAAACCCCTAACGAAATATGAGCGCTATCGAGAAACTAGTTATTGATTTCTAGATTAATCATCAAGAGATTTTCAACGATACCCCACAAGACATGGTTTTAAAAATTTCGAATTTCCACCCACCCCCATCCTCACTCGTACCCCCACAACCCCTTAATCGTCGGTGTCACCGTAAACTTCTTAGGGAGTACTATAATTTATGCAGACAAAGTTTCCCTATAAACTCCATAGGGCTGATATAATTTCAACCCCCTCCCTCAACCACCCCCTTGGGCCTATTTTGCTCATTAACGAACTTAGCCGAGCTATTAAGCCTAGAAACAACATAATAAAATTTGGTTCAAATATCTTCTAAATTATGGCCGCTAGCGTGTTAATATACTGTATATATGACATGGTACCGATCTCAATAGGTCTTTTTTCTTCGAAATCTACCTAAAAAAAACTAGCAGAGGATGGCTACGAATTGAAACAAATAGCAGCTAACTTTCAACATCTGGCGAATTCCAATTTTCAGTTTATGTTCGTCCTTTATCAACTGAAAAATTAGAAACTTCATTCTTGGACTGTTAATCAAAATTGAAACTCCAAGTAGCACATCCACGTGGGCCGATATGGGCATATTGGAATTTACGACGTCGATGAGCATCGTTCAACGACGTGGGTCCCATATTGAATAGCAAACATCTTGGCCAATATCGGTCAGCAATATCAATTGACATCGTTCAACATCTATCACCGACGTTACTCAATATCAGTCATTGACGAAGTAAACATAATATTATTCTGATTTCTTACTATTTTTTTTAGAGAGAGAAAAAAAAAGAAATCCCCATTTTTATATAGGGCCACCAACATAGACTAACCAACAAGAAATTGTAAAAACAGAAATACTGCTTATGTAAAGAATACTATTTTTCTGTAACTAAAGTTGAATCACTCCGCTGTGCTAGTGGATTGCAAAAGTAGTTCCACTCCATTGTAATCAGTTCACGGCTCTTCTGCTCTTAACGTTCTTTTTCATTTTTTGGTGAAAAAGCATGATTACAATGGGCATGATTACAATGGAACAGTTTCAGTTGAAGGAAATGATGTAAAACAAATTTAAATAAACCTAACTTTAACGTATCTTGCTTGTCTCTGAACATCCAAACGGCAACGAGAGAATACCCTTACCTTCATTTAAAAGGGCAGGCTTCAACAGTCAACAACTTCTTTGTCATTTTTATTTATTTTTTTCATTTTGGGGACCCACCTTCCACCCCTGTCTCTATGCATTCTTTGCACAAAATGGGTTGTGTGCACTTCCAAGGGCGTGCAGCACGAGCAGTTGTTCGCTCTTCCCATTTTGGCACAGGCAGTCCCTAGAGATTCTCGGATTGCCGGTGTTCCGACATTCCGAGAAGCTCCTTTGTTCCCTCAGTTTTGACTTCGGGTGCTGCGGGACGGACGGATTTCACCAAACAAAGCTGGTCGCGTGTTGATAACAACATGAAATTTCATCACTAGATGGATATAGTATCGGGTTGCCCTCATAGATCGACACCGATCTATATGGACATAGATTATCGATGTGGATCGATATCGTTCCATGACGAATACTCTACTTTTTAATTTATTTTATTGTTAAAAAAGTCGATTTTGTAGAAGTTTTGTGGAAAAATCGATTTGTTCTTTGCACAATACTTACTCTAGTTTTAGAAAAAGGAAAATTAGTGATACTGATAACCGATGTCGACCCCACAACGTTCGACGTGGGCTCAAGCGGACCGCTCTCTTACCTGCATTAGCGATGCGTGGCGATATGGGTCCCATTAGCGCCCTACGTACATGTGTTACTTCCAAGAAGCACAAAGGGGAGATTTCTTGACACTTTCTCGCATAAGTGTAAGAAGAGAGCGGTCGAAACGATTCAGGGCTGGAAGGTTCTTTAACCTCATTGAATGAGATGGAAGTTTGCCACCAAGGACGGCTAATCAGTCTTGAACCGTCTCTTACTCGACTGCTCCACAGGTAACAGGTTACCAATATTTCCTAGTGTTTAAAACTTTCAAAGAATTTCCACAAATGGTGCGAAAGGTTCATTTAGCCGCCTCTCGGAAGTTTAAGCAGTGGTTGTTTACTGTAGTCACTCTCGGAGTCCGTTGCCACTATTATACGTCCAGACTTAAGAATATACTGTTGCTCTTATGGGCAACTGCTGCAGTTTTACTTATCGTACTTCCCCCTGGCTCTCACGAAATGTCTTTACTGTTTAAAGATCTCCGTAGAGGTCTTATATTTAACATTGATACGAAAATCAATTCCCTAATATATTTCTTCATTTACACATATTTAATTACCTAATATAACGATTGTTTCATTTTAAAAAAAACTCGACGGGGGAAGAGGGAGGAAAACTAACAGTGACCGGAGCGTTGCCGTTCGGTTATGGCAACCCGAAGTGAGAAAACGGCTGCAGTTAGCTCAGTTTCGTTTTTGTCTTTTAATATACCACAAAAGTCTTCTGTCAGATCCGGTTGGTTGTCATGGTAACCCGCCATGTTCAAGTCTAAACAACAGTGGTTGGTTTATGTAGTTTCTTCGATAATAATAATTCATCATGGGTATGCGCTTCGTACCAGATTGCAAACGTTACAATGAGAGAGAGACATGTCGCTTTCAAAGGATGAAAACCAGAAAAAGAAAAAAAAAACAGCCATTACTTCCACAAGTTACTGTCTACGTTCCTACCATCTAACTTACTTGACTGTTCACTGTTGTTTAGACTTGACCCCCGCCGCTGCTATGGCAACCAACCGGATATGGCGCCAAGCCTTTAGTCCTCCATAGTCAAACCGGGTTGTCATAAGAGCAACCGTATACTCTTAAGTCTGGACGGATAATAGACACATATTTTAGTTTATTGAAGGATCGGCAATCTCCCTGCGTTCCCCCATTTCCAGCACTGGACCGTGAGATAGGGTTTTAGTTACTTTTAGATTGCTGTTTAGCTACTTTTAAGAGATTATTGTTGGCAACCCTGCAGACAACCACAACTGCAACTAGTCAGATTAGAAAGTAACCATTTTTCTTTCCTTTCGTTATTAACGCCTCCGAAAGGAACAGTGTTCTTAATAATACTGTGTTTTGTTAGCGTCACAAATTGTCGTAATCTTCTTAGGCAAACAAAATGGCAGCCAGAAAGAGAATAATTTGATGTTAACGCAAAGAATGACTGATCTATCACAACAAACTTAATAGGGTTAGTACCTGAAGTCAAAACAAGGAAAGGTTTTTCGAATTACGTGTGCAAAAAGTAGAAAAGAAGTAACGTATATAAATTGAATTGCGTTTTTGGCCTCCTGGCATCTTTGGTTTAATCCAGGATAAGCAGTGATTCCATCTGTGCGGATGTCACCTCCCAAATCCTCGAGAACTTTTTAACATTTTTACAGTCAAAAATCGATAGAGGCCGTTCAAAACTCTACTTACCAAACCTTCCCAATTTTGACTTTATACCCACCAAACTGAAAATCCTGGCGGAATCCCTGAGGAAAATGATGTGGGAAGAAAGTCAGGTAGGTCCTAGTTTGAAGGGACCATTCCACCATTAGCATTGTGTGTCTGAAGATAAATCTTCGGGAACCTCACGAAAACTGGCTGCTGGATTCTAACGAGGGATGGGAACGACAAAATAGAGTACTTTTTGGTTGTTGAAAATAATTCTAGGAAGCTATACTTGGAGAGCGTGTTTTGTTTGTGAAAAATCTGGTACATGGAAACTATGGGTATACTTGGAGAGGTTTTGATTGAGGAAATTTTCTTTCAAATCCAAACTAAATTTGGGGAGAGCGTTTTAGTTGTGGGAAGTCTGTGGTCTAAGGAAACTACAGGGTGTTCAGAAAAGGTCATAACAAACTTCAGATTGCTGACATCAAAACAAGAAAAAAAAGTTCCCATAAACATGGGTCGAATTCTACGTCGTTTAGGAGATACAGCGTTGCCATCTGGGAGCCCAAAACTTGACGCCGACAATGGGACGACAATGAATGAGTCGCAATAAAGTAGAAACGATGCTTGAAATGAAAATATCATTTGTGGGAAGTATCTTCCAACAACACGGTGGATATCAGAAGCGAAGACTCCATGTCACCGAGCTGAGGCTACAAATATTGTGAGACTTCACTCGCAGGCTAAGATGGGCGACGACTAAGGTGGGAAGGCCATGTAGCTCGGATGGAGGGAAAACGAAGATTATATTCTATCCTGGTTCGAAGGCCGGATGGAAGGAGATCATTGGGAAGACCGAGACTTCGTTGGAAGGACAGTATTAGAAGATATTTTTGAGAAGTAGGTGTTCGTGATGAAAACTGACTGGATGCCCAGGATAGAATCCAATGACGAACGTTTGTTACTTCTGCGATGAACTTGCGAGTTAGTTAGAGAATTTACTTATTCCCTTTCTAGGAAACATTTCTCTAAACCGGACATAAGGTGTCCGGTTCAAAACCGGACGCTTGGCAACCCTGCATTAGGGATATATGGAGGAAGTGGGCAATCTAGTAGAGGTTATTACTTTAATTATATTCTGAGTAACTAACTAACTCTATGGCTTATGGAACTCGCAAGTTCATCGCCGCAGTAACAAACATTCGCCGTTGGATTCTATCCTGGGCAATATGAAGCCAGTTTTCATCACGAACACCTACTTCTCGAAGATCTCTTCTAATATTGTCCTCCCAACGATGTCTTGGTCTTCCCAATAGCCTTCTTCCATCCGGACTTCCAACCTGGATAGCATATAATCTTCGTTTTTCCCCATCCGAGCTACATGGCCTACCCACCTTAGACGTCGCGATTTCATTATTTTTACATCATCTGGTGAATCGTACAGTCCGTGGAGTTCTTCATTATGCAGTCTCCTCCACTCTCCAGTCATCTCGTCCCGTATATCTTTCTCAAAACCTTATTTTCAAACACACGTAATTTATGTTCATCTGCTAGGGTCGTACTCCAACTTTCGCAACCGTAAAATATTACCGGCAGAATAACCGTTCTGTATATTTTCAATTTCAATTTCCCTGATATTAATAGAATTTTTTCAACTGAATAGAAACATGCGTACCCCGATACTAAGCGACTTTTTATTTCTTCCGTGACCTCATTTTTGCTTGTTACCTATGCTCCCAAGTATTTAAATTTGTTTACTTTCTCTATGACCTCATCCTTAATTCTTATGTTTTTATCTCCTTCATTCCCTGTGTTTCGGCTTGTTATCATCTATTTTGTTTTATCTATGTTTACCTGTAGACCTATCTCATCGCATGCTTCTACTAAGACATCGGGTGTTGCTTTGAAGTGCATCTGTATCGTCCCCTATTAAATCTACATCATCCGCGTATACGAACAGTTCATTCAAACCATACAATGATAGTCCCTTTTTGTCCCCTTTCATTTTTAAAATCGCGTATTCTAACGCAAAGTTAAAACAGTAGTGGTGACAAGGCATCGCCTTACATTCTACAAAGAGTAATTTTAACAAATTGGTAACAAAAATACAAATAATAATCCAGAGGTGTTTCTTCTCAACTCAAGGGAAGCAAGTTCTGATTTTTCCAAGAATATAAAAATGATTTCAGGATCTGGCAACAGCGTAAAACTACTAAAAAGGTCACCGCCCTTCCACTTCTTTTCCGGACGGTGTTCTAAAAAAAATAATAGAAAGAAGGGGGGAAAAATAAAATGGAGGGTGCATTACCGACTGATGTGTATACAAAATGGGAGGCGAAAAAAAGGAAAGTAAAGATTTCTGTTGTACGATAAGAGCAATCCCCCACCCCCACCCTTTTTAAGTTTTTCATTTTTATTTTTTAAGGGGGATGAGATGGTCAATGACCTCTTAAGAAATGGATCCTCTAATTGACAGTAGACACTCTACATCAACAACCCTCTCTGCTCGCTAGACAATTTCCAGAAATTTTCACCTCGCCCTTCTGTTGGTTTTCCTTCCTGTTGTTGTTTTTTTTTTACCTTATGGCTTACAACCATATTCTTTTGCTTGAAAGAGTTCTTAATTAACCATTCCTTGCGTATGTGCGTGTGTTTTTAAAAATATTTTCAAAAAATAGGTGTATGATGTTTGACAATCATATTGTACTATGAAATACTAATAGAGCAGAATTTGAAAGGAAAGTAGAGAGTTGGAGGAAGTCTCTGGAAGATAGAGGCCTAAAGATCAGTAGAAAGAAAACTGAGTATCTTGACTTTAAGAGGGTTCCTCGCTCCAACCCTCCCATTTGTAACGTTTTTCAAATTATTTTTAAAAAACTAATAGTATTAGCAAAAATGTAAATTCATAGCGCACTAGAATTTACGATTTACAACGGAATGTAATGGACAGCGATCTCGAGATCGTTTCCATTGAACAGTGATACGTTTTCAAAGATTATGACGTCATTATTTAATTGAAATCTCAGCACTCATCACTCGACAAGATTTCGAGATCGCTGTCCTTTGTATTTCATAGGAATTTGTAAGTTCTAGTGCGCTTAGAAGTTATATTTTTGATAGTACTCTTAGTTTTTGAAATATTTTGAAAAATGTTAAAAATGGGAGACTGGAGCGAGGATCCCTCTTAACGAAGAAGACAATGTTGTAAGTCATATCTTACTTACAACAGAGGGGTCACTCAAATCACCCCGAAACCCTACTTCAAATTTCGTACACAGGTAGGTGTACACGACTAAGGTGGGCAGGCCATGTAACTCGAATGCGTGGAAAACGAAGATGGTTCGAAAGCCGGATGGACGGAGACCATTGGGAAGACCGAGACATTGTTGGGAGGACAATATTAGAAGAGATCTTCGAGAAGTAGGTGTTCGTGATAAAAACTGGCTTGATGTTGCCCAGGATAGAATCCAATGGCGAACGTTTGTTACTGCAGCGATGAACTTGCGAGTTTCATAAGCCATAGAGTTAGTTAGTTAGTTCAATTGCAGTACAAAAGGCCATATAGTCCTTTCGAAATTCAATTTCAAAGTAAGGAAATGTAACCATAGTATTACTAACAAGAAACTATTTAACTATGCAGATCCGAAATACAGATAGATAGTCCAACAGGCATGTTACGAGGGGATATGTGCAAAACTTTCTCTCATGTGTGATTTCCTAATAACAAGCTTTCATGATTTTTGTCCTTCAGACGATATGTTCGTGTTTCGTTTCACTGTCACTTAACGGTTGACTTTCGTATGTGTGACTCCTTCCCCGCCCACCCAATCTTTGAACGCCTCTGGCTTTTAATATGTGCTAAGTTGAAATTGGAAAAGAATAAATAATTATATTATAATAATGGGTTTTATAGGAATTGATTACAGGGTTGTTGTTACTACTTCTTATGTGTCTTTAACTTGGACAGATTTCAAAGTAGAATTTTTTTGACGTAAATAGGGTAATATGATATTTTGTTCTTACAAGAAAAGTGAAACGTGATATAATACTAATAGCAATAAGCTTATAATATATTCAACCTTTTTCAGTGCACTGTTTGATGAAGAGGTGCTGCCCCATCTTATCCCACAATGGTCGCTCAACCATGTTGCACTTAAAAAAACACTTAATTTCAACTATCCCTTTTGGACTTCGTTGTCTTGTTAAAAATTTTCAGAAGCATCCTGGAAAACGCCAGGCAGTTATAGATGCCCACATAGCAAAATGACGTCCCAGGGATATCTGACGGATCTCCTGGCAGGATATTGGGACGTCCGTAGGACGTCCTGTTTAAGTCCCGTTTACATGGGACGTATAGTTATAATTAATCCTTCGTATAACCATACGAAGGCATATCCTTCCTATAGTTATAATTAATTAAATAATAATAATAGTAAGGTCGATTTAATTTATAGAAATTCCAGGTAGGTAATCCCGCACGGCTTTCCGGGGGACATCCAGGGGACCTCCATACGGGATGAACTGTTTGTATTGCCCACAGAGTTATCCCACGGACGTCCTTAGGACATCGCTATGGGAGCAGGACCATTCTGACGGTAATGGGATCTAAATGGGACGTCCCAGGGATGTACTCTGCTATGTGGGTGCCTGGAGATTTCCAGCCACTTGCTTAATGGAAACGAGCCACCGTGGACTTCCGAGAAAGAAAAGCAGAAGCTGCAGAGTAGAAAATAGCTGTGTTAAATCAACACAAAACGCAGTGTTGATTTCGGCACTAGTAGCAAAAAAAAAAAAAATGTTACGACTGCAGTGAGATTCGAACATGGGTTGCTGAGTTGAAAGTTAAGCGTCTTTATCTTTCTAGGCTTAATCGCCTGACAGAAAAAAAGAAACTCACTAGATTCCAACAGTATACAGGATCAAAATAATATGTTGCTGAACCCCATTCACAAACAAAGTTACTCTCATGACTTATGCCATGATTTAATCACTTTTCTATTTGTCAATTAGCAATCACAATCCTCATTCACTGAGAATATGTTCCATTTCTATGAAAGTAAGGGGTTAAGTTTACTATCGCCGGACCATTTTAAACAAATTTACAGGATGAATTCAGGCAATTTACTTCGGTTTGTGATGAAATGCGAGTGAAAGTGCACTGTGGGTAACAGTGGAAATGAATAATAATAATCTTGTTGTAGTTAGTTTTGTAGATGTTTTAAGACGCACTGCATGTGGTGGCGGAAGGAACTATTTGGCGTAGAGTTTCGGTGTCATCTTAATGCGGGTAGAACAGTGTTTTTTCGTTGTTTTTATCTCTTGCTATACAAAAAAAAAACGAACATGACTTACCTAACCTCGAACTAGGGATGTCAACAACTCGCTCGACTCGAATAGGTGCTCAATACCTACTCGAGTCGAGTCGAGTCGTCGCTCACTATGTGCTCGAGTCGAGTCGATTCGTCGCTCACTATGTGCTCGAGTTGAGTCGAGTCGGCGTTCAGTCGGTGCTCGAGTCGAGTCAAGTCGGTACTCAAAACTGCTCGAGTCGAGTCGAGTCGGTACTCAGAACTGCTCGAGTCGGAACTCACTATGTGCTCGAGTCGAGCCGAGCCGCTGCTCAAAGAGACTCACCTTGCGACTTGGTTACAGTGAGTCGAGTTCGAGCGACGACTAGACTCGAGCGTTAGACTCGCCGCTCGAGCCGAGCGGATTGACATAACCGTCTGAAAAGTAGTCAGTGGACCATGTCAAAGTAATGCAAAGTTATCTTACCTCATTGTTTATACACAGCTATCTCGGTTTCTACTTATTCAGTTATTCGAGAACACTTAGAACAACAAATTACTTTGCCAAGGAGATCACACATCGACTATCATACTTTCTAGTATCATTGTTTCCAAAATTAGTAGGAAAGAAACAGCAAATACTGAAAATAAATGACATAACAAAATAATAAAAAACTTCTTGAAGACATTCTTTTCTTAATCAATTCGTACTAAAAAGGAAAATAATGTTTATGCATGCCTAAAAAGAAAAGCATGAGGCGCTGTCTCATATACAATCACTTCATAAGTTCTTGAAATGACTCGCCCCATTCTTTTATTTTTAGTCATGCATAAACTTTTTTTCTTTTACTTTTTAGTACGAATTGATTAAGAAAATAATGTCTTTAAAAGGTGTTTTTCGAGTTATTTCGATATCAACGACTCGCTCGACTCGAGTCACGACTCGGTCAGACTCGAGTCAAGTCGAGTCAGTGCTCAGTACCTACTCGAGTCGAGTCGAGTCGGTGCTCACAACTGCTCGAGTCGAGTCGGCTCTCGGTAGGTGCTCAAGTCGAGTCGGCGCTCAGTAGGTGCTCGAGTCGAGTTGAGTCGAGTCGGCGCTGAGTAGGTGCTCGAGTCGAGTCGAGTCGGAACTCACTATATGCTCGAGTCGAGCCGAGTCAGCGCTCACTATGTGCTCGAGTCGAGCCGAGTCGCTGCTCAGAAAGACTCAACCTGCGACTCGGTTACAGCGAGTCGAGCTCGAGCGTTAGACTCACCGCTCGAGCCGAGCGGATTGCCATCCCTACCTCGAACTGAGCTTGATTAGTTACTGTGCAGAAGTAAAAAAAAAGGAAATAACGAACCTAACTTATCTAACCTCCACGTACGCTTGATTAGTCGCTGTGCAGAAGGAAAAAAACAACGAACCTAACGTACCTAACCTCCAAGTTCCCAAGTCAACAACTTCAGTGCTTTTGAGAGGATGCGCCTCCTTTATCTTAACCAAAATCTCCCTGCAGCACTACACCACCACGGAGTACATCTTTACCCTCCCACGGTTGGCTGCGCCCCCAGAGGGAAGATTTGCCCCATTTATTGTAACCTACTCTTGGTCATACATCTTCATTGAAAATTTCGTTTCTCTACCTTCAATGATTTGGAAATTGGGTTTTTGGGGCGGCCATTTTGGATCCAAGTTGACGACTTTTTGAAAGTTTTCTTATATTGTCGTGGCCTACTTGTGATGGTACGTATTAAAGTAAAATTTCATTTATCCAGGTCAAACGGTGTGCAAAATCGGAATTTGGGCAGTCATTTTGGATCCAAGATGGCGACTTTTCCCAAATGTTGTAATATTTCCCTAATTTAATCGTCATAATGGTCCTTTATGCCAAATTTCGTATCTCTAGCTTAAACGGTGTGGAAAATGGATTTTTATTTCCGCCATTTTCGATCGAAGATGGCGTCTTTGGATACATCATGTAATAGTAACATACCGTGTTACCAAATTTGATATTTCTAGCTTCAGCCGTTTAGATTGTGTATTCTATACAACAATGGGTTCGGCGGCCATTTTGGTTCCAAGATGGCGACTTTTTCAACATTTCGTAATATTTTATTGAACTACTAGTGACAATATACCTTTATGCCAAATTTCGTATCTCTAGCTCAAACGATATGGAAAATAAATTTCTTGCTTCCGCCATTTTGGATCCAAGATGGCGTCTATGCACTCATTAGGTAACATTTTCGTAATCAAACAGTGATGTTGTACCTTTATGCCAAATTTGATTTCAACAGCCCCAGCGGTTTAGGCTGTGTATTCTATACAACAATGGGTTCGTCGGCCATTTTGGATCCAAGATGGTGACCGATTTTGCTCATTAACGAACTTAACCGGGCTATTAAGCCTAGAAACAACATATAAAAAATTGGTTCAAATATCTTCAAAATTATGCCCGCTAGAGCGTTAATATATAAATATACACTTTCATATCGTACCGATCTCAATAGGTTGATTTTTCTTGGAAATTTTCCTAAAAACACGGAACCTGGGAGTTTATTTTTTTTGGGGGGGAGGGGGGTCTGATCCGGCGATAGTAAATAAATGCCAAAGTAGGCGCATGTTGTTACGATAAGAAAGGCGTAATGCTGGTAAAGTGTTTCGTTGTCGCCATCCCTTGCTTTCATGTAAATGGAACATTATCAATGAATGAGAATTCTGTTCCCCAATTGACAAATAGAAAGTGATTTGGTGTAATTAATTTAGTTTGTTTTGTGTTCAGCAAAATATTTTTGACCCGCTACACTGTTTGAATCTAGCGAAGTCATTTAATTCAAATGTTGTTCAATAAATATCGTTTTCATCTAGTTTTACTTATGTCTGGCGAGTTAGCCAAGTCGATAAGATGTCGACTTCTAATTGAGCAACCCATTCAAATCTCGCTGCATCTGTAACTTTGTTTCCTCGCAGTACCGAAATCAACACCGTGTGTTGTTTTGATTTAATACAGAAAAAGTGGTAGTCATGCTGGAACACCGCATTGTGTTGAATTAACACTGGACAAAACTGTCAGTGATAAGAAGGTGCTAAATTAAAACAGTATAGACGGTCAGTCAGACGTTGTCCAAACCCCGGAAACATAAAGGTACTCCCACGTCTTACACTATCTTTTAATTACTTTTTCTGTTTGTCAACTAGGGATCGCAATCCCCATTCTCTGAGAATATTTCCCATTTGTGGTAAAATACGTGATCAAAATGGCGTCAGCCAACGTGTGTTCAGAGTCACGTGTTTGGCTTCGATAAGGAACCGTTTTTTTTGTTTCTGCGCATGTGTGAAAATCGTAATAGGACTGAAAACTGAGAATCTCCAACAACGCAAAAATAAATCTCTGTTTTTTTTTCCACGATTATTTCCCACAATTACTAGATATTTCAAGGAACATTCCCAAAAATTTTAACAACGCCAAGGATCCAATGTAGAACTATCTTCCGTCTGATCTTCTAGCTATGAGACTGGCCCATTTCTATATCTTTTCTGAAGTCGAAATTTTGAATTTCATTTATGACCTTAGGCATCTATGGCTGAGGCCCGAATTAGGGATAGGATGAGGAAGAAAGGCGGCCAGGGCCTCGAAGGTCATTAGCTCGATATGACTCAGGAAGCACTTTGGAAAATCTCTTGTCAGAATTGTCGGCCACTGGGTTCGAACCCAGAATATCCCGAAGGCAAGGCCAACGCTGTAGTAGCTTTCCGCAGTGTTCATCGCATCTACCCTTAGAGATGGATGAAATTTATTCATTTGTCTTTCTGTTCCTCCTGGTTATTCCTAGCATGCATGCTTTTTGTGATACTCTTTAATTTTTTAGTGGTTTGATCAGTGAATGTCTACGTTTCATATTTATACTGATTTGAGTATTAAATAGAGTTTAGTCTTCCAATCGAACTTCATGCCGTTTTATAAAATCTAATTATTTTTTAATCATCTTGGCATTCCAATCCCGAGTACAGTTCACAGTGGACAAACACTTCACTTTCCGGAAAGAAGTTCAATTTGGAGAAAGGTGTTCTGATGCTCAGTGCTTCTTTCAGGCATGCTTTCTACGGGGCTTTACCCCGCGGGGATTTTCAACAGGTGCGTTAGCACACTACGCCGGCCATGCCGGTGGCCTCACCGACATTGCCGGTGATGGGCTCGGTTTCAATGTAATCAAATGCTAACTTTCAGACCTACCGGCATTGCCTTTACCGGTGCAGTTGGAGAAGCCCCCGACAATGCCGTCGCTAGCGCCGACACCGGCTTTGTCGGCGGCAATGCTTTCTTATGGGTGCATGCAGACTCAACCAGCAATGTCGGCCACCAAATAATTTTCTAGTCTTTTAGTGACAAGATGCTGTGTATTTAGGTTTCGTTTCTTGTGTTTGGGGTTGTGTTGTTTCATTTTTTCAATTCAGAATAATATTTTTTTTATATAGTCTCTGTTTATAAAATAATTATCCTGATTTAATCCTTTTTTTTTCTTCATGTATGGAAAGGATTTTAGAAACATGATGCAGATTACTTCGCCCAATCCCAATGATAGAATATAATAT